>VWZL01006222.1:763-121117 GCA_013396915.1 Stercorarius parasiticus | reverse complement strand
CTGGGGAACACCACTCATCACTGACCTCCAACTAGACTCTGTGCCCCTAATCACGACCCTCTGAGCTCTGTTTTTCAACCAGTTATCTATCCACCTCACTGTCCATTCATCTAACCCACACTTCCTAAGCTTCCCTATGAGGATGCTGTGGGAGACCATGTCGAACGCCTTGCTGAAGACAAGGTAGACCACATCTACCGCCCTCCCCTCATCTATCCATCCAGTCATGCCATCATGGAAGGCTATGAGATTAGTCAGACATGATTTCCCCTTGGTGAATCCATGTTGAGTACTTGTGATAGCTTTCTTTTCCTCCACATGTCTTGAGATGACGCCCAGAGCGAGCTGTTCCATCATCTTTGCAGGGATGGAGGTGAGGCTGACAGGCCTGTAGTTCCCCAGGTCCTCCTTCTTGCCTTTTTTGAAGACTGTCTTTCCTCCAGTCCTCAGGCACCTTGCCTGTTCTCCAGGACCTTTCAAAGATGATGGAGAGCGGCCCAGCAATGACTTCCGCCAGCTCCCTCAGCACTCTCGGGTGCATCCCATTGGGGCCCATGGACTTGTGAATATCTAATTGACCTAATTGATCCCTCACTCGATCCTCCTCAATCCAGGGGAAGTCGTCTTCTTTCCCCATTACTTTCCCCAAAGCCTGGGACTCCTGAGGGCTGGGCTGAGCACTAAAGACCAAAGCAAAGAAGGAAAGAAGGACCGAAGCAAAGATACAACAGATATTCCAATGTCTAGCTACATAACAGAATGGAAAACCTTTTCAGTGCTCTCTACCGTAACCTTCTGGTTCCTCTGGTGTTTCCAAGCATACAAAATATGTCAATGCAAGATTTAGATGATAAAGTATTGAGTGGTAGCGTATGTAATGCCTCTTGGCATCTTTGCCTATTGCCAACACTGGCAAAGGGCTCTATGTTTTCCTTCCAACTGCCAAGTAACCAAATTGCTACTAAAAGACAGACCCTGTGAAGGCAATGAGGAGGATTTCTTTCTGGGTTCCTTTTTACCCGTTGGATTACTAAGAAGACAATGCATACACAGTCCTTTGGTTGTGCACTTCTTAGGGGTTAGGGGGATGTGTTTTCCCTCTGAAAGGAAGCCTACGATCATTTCAGGGTTACACCTTAATAAAACAGATACCATATCTGTCACCTTCTGTCCTTTACTTCATATTCATCCTCAGTAGAATGAACCTCGGTCATTCCTGCTTCACTAAGATGCTGTTCTGGGAACTCAGTAGGACCACATCTGACAGGCAGCGTTTGTTGTCATGTATAGCAAACTGAAAGGTCAAGGAATTTTATTCTAGCAGTTCTTGAAATAGATCAGTTAATGTATTTCCTCTTTCTCCAGTAGCAAGGCATTAACCACAAAAAAACATGTAGTATCTTCTTCGTGCATGAGAAATGTGCTCATTAACAAACTGCTAACATTTATTAAACATTTTCCAGTTGGCATTTAGCTTCATTGGTATGTCAGGTTTGCATGGTCAGAATTTCAGGTTTTGTGTATGTAATACAATGACATTTGTCATTCTTACTGTCTAGAAGACAATTGTTTGCCAATCATGTGCAGTGGGAATTGAACTAATATAGAGAGAAAAATGTTTTGCCTAGTTTGGTTGGGTTTCCTCTCCTGTCTTTTTCCCCCCAAAAGTTAAGTTCTTGATTTAAAATAAAACAAGTGAAAAATCCCAAATGTGGAATGGTCCTAAAACCAGGAAGCACCTTGGAGTAGAAGTTGAAATGCCATGGGGTTGATTGAGTTTACCTGGCACCATTTTTTCTTACCTGCTGTTGTAGGTAAAGGCCTAAGAAGATCTGGGTTTGTGTTCATTTCTGACACAGGTAGCAGCAAATGTAACCCTGTTCTACAAGTAACACATTATGAGTATATAAGAATACAGAAGACTTTTAAAAACAAATTACAGTTAGCCTACATTTTGCCAATAAAAGTTCCTCTAAAAAGTAAAAGAAGAATATGAGTATTTCAATTCTATCACATAAATAGTCAAAATTAAAGTGAAATTCAGGGTTCTCATTGCTACTAGAAGATTATCGGTTTTTTACGTAAAAATAATTTATGTGTTGCACGAATGTGAATATGTAGAAAGAAATTGAGTATTTCAAATTAGCATAACCTCTGTCAGGGTTACTGAAAGTTAGTGCCTGAAGTAACAAGCTGCAATGATGGCAGCTATCAGTTCTGTGGCATGACAGAAGCAAACTCTTGTGTGTTCAGACAGAATTAATGTACTGCTTCAGACTGTCTTGTTCCATGAATACCGTGTCAGAGAATCTTCATTTTAGCTGATAAACTACTTCCTGAAACCTTCTATTGAAGTAGTTTTGTTCACTGTTTAATTGCACAGCATGTCACTTGTAAGGAACTTGAATGCAGAGGCTGATCATACTCCTGTTCTACAATAAGTGTATCACACAGGAAGAAGTTTGAAGCTGTGGGGGGCTGTAACCTGTAATGCTGTAGGGGTCACAAAGTAGAGTCTTAAACATGCTTCAGACTTTCATACGGGTCAGGGCTGTAATGTGTTCTGTAGAATTATGCTGGGAAATGAGTAACAGTGAGCTTCAGGCATAGTCCTTAACACTGAAAAATAGGGTTTAAAAGAACAAACTGTCTTTAAACAAAGATGAAGCCCCTGCTGACTGCGACCTTGTTATTCAGTGTGTTTTCCAGTAGGATTTGTTACCTTCAGGGATGTTTCCTTGAGGGCGTAGAATCACACAGAAAGCGGCACCCGTGGGGAGGTTATAACATTTTGCATGAAAAAGCAGATGTGAAGCAGAACTGGCAGAAGAAAGAATTAAGTGGTTTATCAATTATCTAATTGACTCTTAATTTTAGCACTTCTCTGATATTACTGCTTGTGAATATTTCATTCAGTAGGTCATGGATTTCTTTTAGACTTGCAGCACATGAAACCTCTGGGGTAAATGGAGTACCACAATAGTGAGCTGTGAAAGATAACAGAGTATCAAGCCTATTTGTTGGTAAATGTTGCTGTGCAAGAGGCAGGACCTCCACACGAGAATTTTTAGATGGTACAAAAACCTAAAAGTGATGAAAAACACTCCTCTAATATCACTGTATTGCATATGGTCATATTGTTTAGAAAGCAAACCAAAAATATGAGGACATGTTTTAATGATTACTTTTAGGTGTTTCAATTTGGGGATTTAATATTTGAGGATGGCAACCCAATATCTGTCTGTCTGAATTACAATTGAATCTTCACAAAATGTGTATTTGTGTTGAGAGATCATGGGGTTTTATGCCCTGGCAGTTCAGTAGCTCTTGTTTTAATGAAAGTTTCTCATTTGCATCACAGAAACTTACAGATATTGGATAGATAAAATACTTACTGATTTCACTGTGTGATCTAACTTTGATTATATTCAAGATTAGACCAGGCAGTGAGGCCAAATTTCTGCTAGTTGTCATGTATCTAAGTTTTTCAGTGTGACATTGAATGGGGTTTGCGTTTGGACAGTATTCTGACTCCTCTTACAGGAAATGGTTAAAAAGGAATTTCTGCACAGCTGAAAAACTAGTCAGAAGAGAAGAGTTTGTTGTTTTGTCTTGCCTGACTGATTGTGGATTAGGCTTTTGGCTGCCTACTTTTAAATATCAGAAGAGTTCCCTTTATACAGGCAGAAGACAAAAAGTCTCGACTCCTACGAAGCTGGTCAACTGATACTGACGCTACTTGACGTGTTGTGGGTATTCTCTTCATAGCATTTGTGTTCTAGCATGCAAAATCTAAAGTAAAATTTGTCTTTTAAAGAAGCAGTACTCTTCTGTTAATTAACTATAACATCAGTTTATGTTTGTTATATCAAGTTTTGTTAATGTATCAGTTGTGATTGTTAAGCTTTTCTAGAGCAAGCTCTTAATTTTGATTTTCTGTGTAGTAAATGCAGAAGAACTCGTGCTGAGGAGTGAGGCTGAGATGCAAAGTACTCAAAAGTCTGGAAATTCCAAAGGTTACAATTACTGTGGCATTTTACAACATTGGTTTGGTTTTTTTTACTTGTTAGAAAATGTTAATTCTGTTTATGCTTATTGCTGAGTGAAATTGTTGGAGGTGGCTATTGGGGGGAGGGGACAAAGTTATTTGCTAATCACTTCAAAATAGAGTGTCCCAGCAAAACAAAAGCCCATCATTAGGGGCACATACAGATTTTGCCCTGCTGAAAGTCTGTTGGTGTTACATAGAAAAGCATTCTGTTGAGGACAGTGAAGAACGAACCAGTTAATTCTGTTCCACAAGAAGCCACCTTTGGTATGGTCCCTGAAGGACTGAGGGTTGCAGGGCTGCTGAAAGACAACAGCATTGTAAACAGACTGGTTTCCTGTGATTAAAATTGTGTAGCTAACTGCACATAGTAATGTGTTCTGTACCACAGGAGTATATGAAGCCTGGCTGTAATTGTCATTAATGTTTACTTTAATCTATGATGTGTGCAAACAGGTTTCATTCAGAGCTTTCTGAAACATTTTGTAAAATGTTCGTGTAAAGGTGTGTTGGATTCTTATGTCCAAGGGACAAATACTCTTGTTAATGCATGTAAACGAACCTCTAAATTCACATACTTTCAGAGACAAATTATGGAGCTGTAAATTCCTTCTTCTAAATTGCTTCTGCTATAGCTATTGTTTAAGTGCAAAAATACTTGAAAAGTATTGCAAAACAGTCTTTTTTTAAAGATTGCAAAGAAGGTAGGACCGGTGCTGGTGCATTAATGCATAGTATACTCTTACCAGCTTCTGCTGTGTTCTGACAGAAAGCTTCTAATCATCTTCTGTAACCAGTAAATACTAATTATTGTTGGAGTTTATGTGCTTTTTGAAATCAGCTTTATAACATAATGCTAAAAAATTCTATCCAGACTTAACACACAGTTACTAAAATTGCAAATGAGAAATAGAAAACAATATCCTGGATTCATCCTTCTGTTTATATGAGTACATACCAAACAAGAGATGCTTTTTTTTAATGTCCAAAAAAAAATTCTGCGAAAGCATTGGTGAAGTGGTATATTGAAAAAATAAAAATATAAAGCAAGTACTAAGAGATACTAATACTTCCTTTGTTTCTGGGTTTAGTTATTATTACTTGACATGTTTTTAAAGATACATATCTTGATTGTATGGTATTATATTTGCTTTGACTACATAACCAGTTAATGTAGAAATAGTACTTCTGGTACAGTCTTGTGTGTAATATTAATTTAATTTCTCCTAAGGATACATTAGAAATACAGAACGATATGTGAACCTGAGCAAGATAAATTGGGTCATGGGGTATTGGTGTGTCTGTATTTATAGATTTGAAAACAGTCTTGTCATTTTACTGTCTTCAGTGTGTAATAATTGCATTTGTCCTGTGTATTGTAATTTGTGCCACTACTTTCCAAAATAATGTAGTGTTATAATGCATTATACCAGAGAGAAGTTGCATGGCCTGAACAAAAGGTTCTTTCTAGATGAGATGTGAAAATACACACTGAGACAGTTTGGTGACAATACTGATTGTCTCCACTAGGAAATTTTTATGTTGCTAACATGAAATGTCAGTAATAGGTACAGCTGATTTGTTTTTAAAAAGGGATTAAAAACAGTTTTAGGCCAAGACAGTGTTAACTATCATTTCAAGAAGCACAATTAAAACCTAAGAATTTGTGGCCCATCTATAAAAAGACAAAGAAACCTTGACATGATGAAAGCCAGTCAGCTCCTGTTTTAAAAGTAATTCAGAGCACAGAGGTTGCAACAACTAGCTGAACACTTACCGTGTGTTTATCAAAAAATATTGTACAGAAATTGACAAGCAGCATTTTTCTTCATGTCATTTGGATTTTCTTATGTGGAAATCTTCTTTAACTCCACATACAAAAATAAATCTTTCACTACTGCTATTGGTTCCCTTTAGGATTATTCATAAAACATCAGTTTTATTGATGTAACGTCATTTTCCAACAAATTACAAAATAAATTATTTACACTGAAATTTTAAAGCTTAATCTGTTGTTTACGGACTATGTGACTGGGAGAAACAATTTTAATTATGTAGCCTGGTCCCCTTGTAAGCTAAAAAGTCCATGAACTAACTTGAATTAGAATATGCCATTTCAAAAATGTCTGTTTCTTAATTTTAAAAATTACCAAGAGAGTAAATCCATTACACCCTTAATTACCTGCAGTGTTGATATTTGTGCTTTAATTCTACTCTGAATTTGCCCTGACTACTTCCTTTTACTTGGATCATGTGATAGTTTTGTAATCTAAACTGAATTCCCTTATATTACCGAACTTCTGTTGTCTTTAAGCATTTTATAATATACTAGGGGGAGAGATGGTTGATATTTTTGGAAAGTTTTTTCTGAGCCCTCTCTGCCTCTTGACATCCTTCCTGTATTTTGAATGTGGAACTGAACAGTGATCTATTGTGGGCACGCCACAAACGCATATAGCAATCTTGTTCTTAATTGATATTCTCATTATGGTGTGGCATTTGGCTGTAGTCTTCCCTGGGAGAAACTCATACGTAGCTGACTTTATGCGTTTTGGCTGCCTGAGATTCCCCCTTCCCCCTGCCAAGATAGGTCCTCTTCTTTTAAGTATTACATGTCTTCTTTTTTCTTAGATGTATGATCTTTTATTTGGGCAGAAAATACGCTTCTCTTTTTCCTTGCATGCGGAGGTTAAAGTGATGGCAACCCAGTTAAATGAAAAAGTGTATTTCTCTTTTTCTTAAATCAGCCTTCCTTCATGAAATGTTACTGGTTTTAATTAGGAATTTACCATTTAAAAATGCATTTCAGGTTGGAGAGGTTCAAGTTTCTTAGCAGATTTATTGTGGGTTTTATTTGCTTCTTGCTTTTTAGAGTTAAGGTTGAACAGAATTTTACAGAAAAACACATTGTACTCATGGTAAAAATGTAATGTGGTGTTGGCTGTTTGCATAGTGTTTCCATTAGACACTGCAATGAGTGCCATCCACTGTCATGAGCTTTGGAGGTAGAGTACCCAAGAAGATTCTCTAGATGAGATCTGCTCATGCTAGTGAAGCTGCCAAAAATACATCCTTTCTCTAGTTGAGGCTGTCTTCTACTTCCAGACAGAAACAGTGAATGGATCCCGTAGTTTGCGTAATATATAGGCTTTAAGCCTTAATGCAAATATGAAGTTTTTAAGTACTGTGAGTGTCGCTCCTAATGCTTTGGTGTCTTGGAAGCAAATCGCAGTAAGTAGCGCTCAGTAAGTAGCCTGGAAGATGAAATTTAAGTGCTGTGACTCAGTACAAAGGCGCTACACAAAAATAAATGCACTCTTGTTTAGTCTGAACTTTGCCTTGACTTTTTCCTAAACATTCTTAGAGGCACTTTTGTACTTTCCTTTTTGCCTCCTTCCTAGTCTCAGAAGATAACTTATCCTCCCTTGATAGCAAGAAAAAATTGTTTCTCTAAACTGCCGGTTGTTTTGGATCACGATAACATAACGACTTGAGTGAAATCGTCAACTTCAGTGATTTAGCTTTTAAACAATTGCTAGAAATAACTAATAAAAATATTTTCCTGCTAACTTTTCTGAATTCCATTAATGCTAAACAGGATGTGTGTGTGACTTTTAGAAAAATACATTCGGTAATATTCTTGTTGGGTATCATGCATTTTCAACAGCTCCTACTGCGCTTTAATCAGTACACAGTGCTCGATGCAGTTTAACAGGTGTATAAATGGGGTACTTGATAATTTGGGGTTGCTGGAGTTTGAGTAGGTTTTGTTTACTGATCTAAGAAAAGGTAAAACCAAATAATTGTGTATGCAACTAAAGTATTTCCTGAACTATAAGCTAGCAGAAAGCTTCTATTTTAAAAACTTCAACAGTGGTCAAGGCTGCTTAAACTGTGTAGTCTAGCAGTGTTTTGGCAGCACAAGGTGAAGTTATTGGATGTGGAAGAAACTGATTTATCTTGACTTTCCTACTTTCCCCAAGATAGTGGTTTAACTGTCCTCCAGCAATGTTTTTTAGAAGTGACATTGTTTCCTCTTTTTGTATTTGTTTGTGTACGGACTTGAAATGGTGAACATGTGTGTTAGATTGTTAAGGAACACAAGGAAAATTATGATGATATTGGATTGTATTTATTGCAATTTACATCTGTTCTAAAACTGAATGGTATTTCATGTGAGAAAGAGAAGAGGGCACTTCTGTAGCTTGACAAGGCTCCCTTTTTTAAAGGCCATCCTCAGCCAAATGACAGAGCTGTAAACATCTCAGAGGAAGCTTCTGAGAACTCCTTGCTGAGCAGCCTAATTGGGGGGTTCTTGTCAACTCATCCTTTACAGTGCTAAGATTTGCTGAAGGTATTAGAGTTCCTTGTGTATTTTGAATGTTTGTTTACGAACACTATTTTGAATTTCAGTTGAATTTTGATTACTTCCAAAGTTGAGAGATTCCACAATTTCCCTGGGCAACTTGTTGCAGTGTTTCACCACCCTCGCTGTGATAAAAATTTCTCCAATACCCTAAAAATAGCTATTTGTGTCTTATTTCTGTCTTATGTTTCAAAGAAGTAGTCTAACATAAATAGGAATTAATTACAGGCATGACCATCTTGATGTTGTTTGAAATGTAAGCGAAAAGTTTTTTATTTGAAAACAGTACTTATTACAGTGCCTTTTTATTCTTAGGTATACATTTATTTCTTTAAAACATGCACAATCTTTTAGGTTTGTATGAAAGAGAGGCTGTAATATCTATATCTAATTTTAAATTGAGGACAGAGCTCTCTACTGTTGTGTTTTGCATAGTTGAGGGAGTTTTAAAAGTTTTCTTAAGAAAATAATTAGCCTGGAATGTTTACGATTTCCTATTTAAATACATTGGCATTCTTCTGACCAATAGAAAATCCTGCTAAAATAAGAGTACTCTTTTATTTGTGAGCCCTCTTTCTTGGGAAGTTTTGGTTTTTTTCTTCTCCAAAGACTTAGGCTTTTGTAGCTTTCTTCAAGAGCGTTTTCCCATATTCTGAGGTTTATTTAAATTACTGTTCAGAATGTTTGATGATTGATTTATTGCGAAAAGTGAGATATGCAGATCAATTTGATTTTATAGTAGAATGTATAATTTACAGTATTTATTCAAGATTCATAGGATCACTTCTAGTAGAAGAATATAGTTTCTGTAAATCTGTGGAAAAAGCATGGGAGGTTTGCAGAATCCCTTAACCTCTTGAACTTTCCCATGTCATCCTATGAACTCTAAATCTATGGCACTGTTCAAATCAGGAAATGTTTCAAAATGAAAAGCCAAAACCCTAAGCTGCTAGATTTTGTATACAAAACATCTGTGGGACTTGCAGTTTAACAATCGTCTTAATCACAGTAACAGAAGCAGGCTATTGTTAGCACTCATGATTACTTTATATAAAGTAGCATATGATTTCAGTAGTTTGTTTTCTTGTTATTTCAGCTTTATGACAAAATAAACACAAAATCTTCACCACAAATCAGGAATCCTCCAAGTGATGCTGTACAGAGAGCCAAAGAGGTAATGGCTTTAAAATATATGTTTTACTTGGAAAGTTTGATGGTATTTAAAGCGGAATAATTTTTTTCTTCATTAAGATACGGATATGTATTCTGGCTCATAATCGGAATTATTTCTGGAATTCTACCGTTGCTTACTTCAGTTACATAACATGTTGCATAAACTTGCAGTATTCCATTATGTCTGTGAGGATTATATATATTACTCAGTTTTATCATTTAACCTTTGCTGCAACAATAGCAGTCTTAAAAGGAATACTTTTCTTATGTAAATGCAATATCTTTCACATTCAGTTTATATATTACTTAGTCACAAAAAAGATATGTTTCCAGGTATTTTGAAAAAACAAGTTTATCATAGGTAGTTCTAAGAAGAGCAGACCTAGAAATGCAATGAAGGTGGCCCATTAAGATGAAAGATAAATATGCACAGATGTTCTTAATTCTCATAACTGACAAATAGTATTTTATTTATTGCCAGTATTAAAAAAAATAAATAGTTGTATTTTATATTATCAGTAAAAATAAGTGCAGTCGTTGGGGGTAATGTCATACGAAAACATTGTTTATAGTGCTATTAAAATAGAATTAACAGGAAGACTAAATCATTGTGTAGTAACTGCGGTCACATCGGTAGACACCCCAAAGTCCTATTCTGCAAAATTTCCTGGCAGTTAATCCTGGGAGGTGCTTCCAGAAGCAAAATATTACTTAGTCACAATATATTTTTTCATAGTCCAAGTAGTTGCATGTGGAAAATAAAGGTGTGGAAGTATCAGGTTGCAGGCAAATGCCTCCTGCCTCCTCCCTGCACTGATAAGCTGAAGTATGGCTCAGATTTTATAACATCTGGAGCTTCGAAGTGCCATAGCAATTGAACCACCTACACTTGATGTCTTTAACAACTTAATTTGTGGAGAGACCGTTTTCTGAATATTTTTAATTCTGCTTTTAAACTGATTGTTTTAATAAGTTGAGACCATGTGTGAAAATAGCAATTGGCTGGCGATGGTGATGTGTGTCACCTATAAGTTAGCACTTCATTTCTGTCTCCACATATTTAGCTGTTGGAGGAATACTGTCAATTGAAAAAGAGCAACCATTTCCTTCAAATTTCTGCTTTAATCTCTCTCAGAAAGAAAACTGAAACGAGGTATTTTATTCTCCTAGGGGTGAACCACATTCTCCTAAGCCTTTTCCTGTCAAAAACGTTTTGTATAATCATTTGGAGATATTCTGACTGACCAGTGAGGCTTTTTCATTTGTTTGATTAATAGCTTTATTTAAAAGAAAGTTACTATGGGCTTTTGTCCTGCTTGTTTTGCAGGTATTGGAAGAAATTTCATGTTACCCAGAGAACAATGATGCAAAGGAGCTAAAGCGTATTTTAACACAACCTCATTTCATGGTAAGCAAATGCTACTCTTGTTGGGGGGTTTTTGGTTGGTTTTTTTATATATTCTTTATATTAGAAAACTGAATTTCAGTAAGTTCTCCCTAAAATCTGCAGGTGATAAAACTGCCTACAATACAATATACCTATTAATAATGCTTCTAATCTCCTGGTCTGGCAAAGTAGCTTTTATTACTACTGTGTAATAATTTGCAGCACGACTGTGCTGAAACCTGTCAGCAGTTTGGAGTAATCTAATTATGGAGCAGTTTCACTGTCTTTTTGGGGCAAGCTGCGTTGCACATAGGAAGAAGAACGAATCCTTTCAGGTGTTCATAGGTAGAGCTGGGGTCCTCCTTTTTCTTTTTCCCAAGGTGATCTTACAATAAAGGTGTGTGAAGTCATTGCAAAATTAGTGTTTATTTAACATTATTTTACAATAAATCAATAGCTTGTGCAGTCTAGTGAATTTGTGTTGCATATCAACTCCTACTGTGTCTATTTCACAAACCTGATTTGTGGGCAGTAATTGTCCTAAGTTGAGGGATGTAAATGCTTAGTAACTTGGTTCCGGTTACTGAAACTTGGTTCCAGTCTTTTGAAACTAAAAGGATTTCTGTTGTTCATGCTGTGGATTAAGTTCCTAAGTTCAGAAATAAAAGTGTTTGCTTAAATCTGCTACACACTATTGTCAGTTTAAAATCATGAATTTGACTTTCCCTAACACAAAGATTATATGCAGGGGGCTTTGTGGAATTTGCTCACCTGAAAGCTGAATTACTGTAAGTCTGAAGGATAAACCTAATTTCCAGGAAAGAGTGAACTGAAACCAACCTCATATTCAGGTATAAGATGAAAACTGGATAGCTGCATGTCCCAGTGTGTTCTTTTGATGGCCACTGTAGCTTCGGGTGCATTTATGTTAGTATTTTACATCAGACCAGGAGTGTGGTTTTGAAGTGAATCCCCTGATCGTCCCCTTACAATGCTTTGGCTTGTATCACGTGAGAGTCTCAAAGCATGCAAACTAGACTCCTTTCAAATAAAATTAAACTCGAAGACATACACCAGAAGCTCGGCCAGCGTAATCCAGCAGCTGATGGGCATTTAGTCCACATGTCAAGATGGAAGCTGGTCAGAAGTAAAAACTCCTGCAGTGCGTTCAGTGTGTACATCAGGTCGTCACTAACCCAATTGTTTTATTTGTCAATCCATTCCTAATTCATTGCACTAATTGCAAATGCAGACATTGGCTTTTTATGTTGTACTCAGAAACACACTGATATGTCATTGCCTGGAGATGATACCTATCCTGAAGTCTGTAACAAATCTGGTTCAGCATTTAACAGGAATACTTGCTTGAAATAGAACATAAAACAAGATGGAATGGTAGTCAGCCATATTGTAAGAACAATTAAAGAAAAAAAAAAAAAACAAGGAAAAAAACCAAGAACAATACTTTCTGGTACTCAGCTTCTTTATTTGGAATCTGACAGGTTCATTTGATTTACCTTTTTTTGTGCAATACTGCACAGTATTGCAAAAACAGGCATTGTGGAGAAAGCATTTTTTTAAGTATAGATTATTTTCAGAGTAGGTATCAATAAAAATTATTGTGGCATATAAAAATCTAATGTATCAAATCAAGCCACAGGAAAAGTGATTTGGACATCATCTTTTATAGGTGTCTGTATTTCCACCTGATATCCTCATAAACTTAAAACCATCTGTCAGAAATCTTTTGCTGCAATTCTATAAAAGGTAGTTTTTTATAAGGAATAAGCCACAATTCCGTAACAAGTATTTTCGATGAGGAGTAATTTCAGTAAGTTAGTCTATGGCATCCCAAGATTAACTGCTAGCTGATGGAGTCCCGTCCCTTCTCCCCATGTTTTATCCTCTCCCTTGCAATTATTCTGACGTTCATCTGACACTGCACTTCAGTATCGCACTGTGCTAAACTAATAGAAAACTTCAACAAAACAATGATCAGTTTAGCAAAAAGAGCTAGGAGCAACTGGAATACTGCCAGAGCCAGAATGAGCAAGGGGACAGAAACATTCAGTCCGCAATGGGGAAGAATGGCACAAACATGTAAGGCAGCAGTTAAATCTGTATATGTTGCAGTGAAACCATAGCTTTAGGGTGCAGATGTCTCCAGATGTCAAAGAGGCAATCCCATCCTCTCAAATCACTCCCACTCCTGCTCCCAGACACACCTCTTAAAAGGTATAAAATTATTCTTACGTATGTGGCATTCTGCCAAATTTTCCTTCAGCGCTAAAGCCTTTAAAACAGGTATTCTTAGGAAAGGAAGTGATTGTATAAACCAATATTGTCAGCCTACACTCACAATGTGTTTCCCAGGGATTGTACTGCAATGCTCTGGTTAGGAAGTTGCTGAGCTCTGATGCACAGAGACTGAAGCAGTAAGGTGTAATAAGTAGGACCATGTGCATTAACACCTGTATAACAACAGAGTATTTTACTATTATTGATATTATTATTTAATTGTAAGACAATGGTGTATAGTCTGTCTCGTTTACTTAAACACAGTGTTAGTGATTTAGACTATGTGTAGACTTTTACAGAACTAAAGCCAATAATGTATGTGTTTATAAGTACTCTTACTAGGACTGAGATCTTCAAGTTCAAAGTTTTTTCTTGTTTTAGTTGTGTGCCTTATGGGTAGAGGAATAAATTATAAATTTAGTCTGTACATGCTTAACATTTTGATTGAAAGAAATGTATGTAAATTTTGCATAAAGGTCTTTCAGTAGATAATTATTTTAAGAATTCTTTAAAAGATTGTCAAGTACCTCATTTATTGTGTACAAATTTCAAGGAGCTTTTATTCCATTACACAACTTTGAATATTTTTTCAAATGCGCCAGTGTTACCTGTAAAAGATTCTCTTATATATGTTTAGTACGTGGCAGCAATTGAAATATTTGCTGTACTAGGAGACTTTTACTTAATTACATGTTGGAAGTTTTATCCATCATCATGTGCCTTCCTATGCTGTTCTTTGCAGGCAATGACCCTGCAATATAGTAGAAAGCAATTGTTCTCAGTGAACTTCTTTTCAGCAGGATTATCATGTTCTACAAAGGAAAAAGAGACAGGGAAAAAAATACCTAAATTACCAAAATTAACATAAATGCATGAAAACAGGTATCTTTAAGTAAAATCGAATAGCAGTCTTTATATTAAATGTTTTTCAATATGAAAATTGAGGTTGCTGTACTTTAATACCTGGTGTTTCTGAATTTGTGTTAATTTTTGTTACCACATTCAAAAGTAATCCAGTATAATTATGAACCTTCAAAAATGTTCAAATTTCCATATTTTCATGTCCTACAAGGTGTATATTATTGCTAAAAATATAGTATAAACCAAGGCAAGTATTTCATGTCAAACAAATGAATTGCATAAGAAATGTAATATTAAAGCGTGGAGAGTATAACAGATACAGGCAGGTGCATGAAGTTGCGTAAGTAGCTTTGAGTAGCTTGTGGTGAAGGAAGCAGAGAATATCACCCTGGTCTGTTAAAGAGTCCTTGCGTGCAAAGCCAAGGCCACACACACTCTTACAATGGATGTTTTTTTTAACCACCAGAGCTAAGGCGTGATTGCACATGGGTGCTCTTATTTGGGACAATTGCAAACAGTTTTTAGATACTAAAATGAGAATTAAGCTAAATCCCCAAACCTATATGGGAGCATTCACAACAAAGTTTGCACCCAATTAAATAAATCAAATTAAGAGTTTATTTAATTAAAGTGCTTTAACTTACATAAGTGGTGCAGATCGCTCAATATAATATGTTGCTTCAGTAGTACAGACTAATGCAGAGGAACTGTTGCAAGTTTGAGCGTAGTGGTTGACAAAATAAGATGAAAAACAGACAATGCAGGTACAGTTTAGTATTTAGCTAAAAAGTAGTATTTATGTAGGGCTTGAAACACTGGAAAAACAGGAGGGAATGTGGGCAGAGCACTGCTAGTTCAGGGAATTCCGTTCCATGATTATAATGCTGGATTCCCAACTATAGTTTGAAAGTGATTTGAGGAAAGGGAACTTAAACTATTTATGAAGTTATATTTTATAACAAGGTATGCTTTAGAAGTGCTAACTTGGGAAGAAATTTAGGATTTCGTAGAGGCCATGAAAATCCCATTTCTACCTTGGATTCCACTTCAGAAATACATCTTGTAGGTTGTGGTTTTATCACTTTTTTTCAGTTTAAGTTGTACTTAAACATTTTAACTGAAGACTAAGACATTGCAGAGTCAGATTTCTCTGCCAAAACAAATTCTAGATGGTCAATCACAAGCCTCTCAAGATGGATGGGGTTTGCAAGTTAAGAGCTGAGAGCATTAAAATGAAATTAACGAGATGTTAACTATAAAATAGATTGGCCTAGCTGCACTGGTGGCTGATATCTGTACTATTGTAGAGATATTGCAAGAACTAGGCTTGATTTATCAATCCTTAACTGAGAAACCCATCCATTTGGGTATAGAGGCAGGATCTATCTATGGTCTTTGATGAGTTAGTATAGGAGTAGAACTAGCATGTTCACATATAAATCATATTCAGTTTTGTGGCAGAAGCAAGCTAGCTATAATATACTCATTATTAAGAGTTGAATCTAAATGTGAAATGGATGTGATATGGGGCTCTTAAAGATATCCTGGAGAACAGTGGAACGTCATACCATAAAAAAGCCTGATACGATTGAATACTGCTTTGCAAATGTTAACACTTTGTCCAACTTTTATCTCATAATACTATGTTACACTTTTTACAGTTACACAGGCTTTGTGTCTTTCCCTAGCTTAGAATTCTTACATAGTCAGTTGTTCTGCTTGTCAAAGATACTTAAATAAATTTAATCAATTACATGTTGTACCATTCTTTGCATCAAGAAACAGAGTAAAACTAATTAAGTAGTATTTGAGCAGTTTGTTGGTTTAGATTGTAATTTTTATCAGGTAGTTTGAACTCAGTGTGGTTGTGCTGGGTCCATGCTCTAGAAGGGGGGAATATAGATTTGATTATGCTAGTAAACAACAAAAAACAGTATTTTGTTCTTTCAGTCAGTACCAATACACAGTCTGTCTTCATTAGAATGAAATACCACAGGATCTGAATACCTTTTCATTTTATTAGGATAATTATTATAGAATAAGTTGCTAGAAAGGTAGCTTCCTAATTCTGTGTCTAGGCACATAAAGATGGATTAATTCTGACACCTTGCAGGTGTTGAGAAGATGGGGTAGAGGGAAGCAGCATCACTCTCATTGACGTTATCTACAGTAGAAAATTAGGTTTACTCATGCAGATTTTAAAGGCTAGGTATGTGTGTATGCATTTGCAGTCTGCTGAAGTTTATCCTACGCTCCTTTAAGGGAAAAGTTCCTATATAGAAAGTGAGGCACAAATATCTCGAAATTCCTTTACTTTCTGGAAAGCTTCAAAAATACTTATGAGGAATGAGTGGGGGGCATCAGAGATGATGGAAGCCTGATATTTTGTTGCTGTAATCTCCTCTAGGCCTTACTTCAAACTCATGATGTAGTGGCACATGAAGTTTACAGTGATGAAGCGCTGAGAGTTACACCTCCTCCCACGTCTCCATACCTAAACGGAGATTCTCCAGAAAGCGCCAACGGTGACATGGATATGGAGAATGTAACACGAGTTCGGCTGGTGCAGTTCCAGAAGAACACAGATGAACCAATGGTATGGACGGAACCTCATCGTTTTTCTTGACACTGTACTGGTAAAGACCAGTATTATAATGATTTTAATGACACTTTCTGCATTTTGAAGTAGGGTTGCCAGTATAACTGGAATAGTTCAGCAGCTATTGCAGATAAATATACTCCTGTGTACATACTTAACTTAAAACGTTATGTGTACATTCATACTACTGCTGTACCACTAGAGCTGCTCTAGAGCTTGAAACAACCTTGTAGTAGGTACAGCAGATTATGCTTTAAACCAAACTGGATGCTTTGCACTTCAATACAAAATTACATTTTTAACAAACCAGAATCTTATATGCTTATATATTAAATTATTGCATCTTCACTTATAAATTGCATGTTTTCATTGCTCGTATTTAAGTGAGTGGCGAAGTTTTTACTTTAACCTTAAAATGTATATCCTGCCTTCAGTCTTTTAGGAAAAGTGACTGTTCTTAACCGCTCAAGAATCACACTACTTAATATTTTATTTTAAGGGTATAAATGTTTCTTTTTGTAGGGAATCACTTTAAAAATGAATGAGCTGAACCATTGCATTGTGGCAAGAATTATGCACGGAGGAATGATTCACCGGCAAGGTAATCATGTGTCATAAATAGTTTTGTCTCCAAACACAATTATTTAGATAATTTTCTACAAACCATGTAACAGTACATGCTCCTCATTTGGATTGCTACTATTCCATAGTAGCATGCCTCTGTATCTGAATGGAGTCCTGTTAACTGCCTTTGTTACCTTCCATTTGCAGATATCTTCAAGCATTTTGAGATGAAGGCACAATATGTTTCGTTTAGGCCTTAATTAGGATGATGGAAGTATAGCTCAGTAAGAGGTTGAAATGCCAACAATACCTGGAGGTGTACTTACTTAATCCTGTTTTTTTCACACAATTCTTGAGGATCTTTGTACTTTTGATGTTGAGGCTTATTAAACAATTCGTGAAATAAAAATATTTCTTGTGCCTAGACATATAATCTTTATTTTCAGTTTTCACTACTATAGCAAATCCTGCAGACATACATCTTTTCTCATCTCCAGTCCTTCTTTGCCTCAGTCCTTAACAGTAAGACCAGTTGTTCTCTGGGTACCCAGCCCACTGAGCTGGATGACAGGGATTGGGAGCAGAATCAACTCCCCATAATCCAAGAGGAAAGGGTTAGCGACTTGCTATACCACTTAGATGCACACGTCTCTGGGGCTGGATGGGATCCACCCAAGGGTACTGAGGGAGCTGGCAGAAATGCTCACCAAGCCACTTTCCATCATTTATCAGCTGTCCTGGCTAACCAGGGTGGT
The DNA here is from genome assembly GCA_013396915.1 of Stercorarius parasiticus. Taxonomy (NCBI): domain Eukaryota; kingdom Metazoa; phylum Chordata; class Aves; order Charadriiformes; family Stercorariidae; genus Stercorarius; species Stercorarius parasiticus. Next base: position 103,066 of record VWZL01006222.1, on the reverse strand, counting down.
CCCAGTTGACTGGAGGTTAGCGAATGTGACGCCCATCCACAAGAAGGGCCACAAGGAGGATACAGGGAATTACAGGCCTGTCAGTCTGACCTCGGTGTCAGGGAAGGTTATGGAGCAGATCATCTGGAGTGCCATCACACAGTGCATATAGGACAGCCAGACAATCAGGCCCAGTCAGCATGGGTTTATGAAAGGCAGGTCCTGCTTGACTAACCTGATCTCCTTCTATGACAAGGTGACCCACTTAGTGGATAAGGGAAAGGCTATGGATGTTGTCTACCTAGACTTCAGTAAAGCTTTTGACACCCTTTCCTACAGCATTCTCCTGGAGAAAATGGCTGGTCATGGCTTGGATGGTCATACACTCTGCTGGGTTAAAAACTAGCTGGATGGCTGGGCCCAAAGAGTTGTGGTAAATGGAGTTAAATCCAGATGGTGGCTGGTAACAAGTGGTGTTCCCCAGGGCTCGGTATTGGGGACAGTTCTCTTTAATAACTTTATCAACAATCCGTACAAGAGGATTGAGCGCATGCTCAGTAAGTTTGCAGACGACACCCATTTGGGCAGGAGTGTTGTTCTACCTGAGGGTAGGAAGGCTCTACAGAGAGATCTGGACAGGCTGGATCGATGGGCCGAGGCCAATTGTGTGAGGTTCAACAAGGCCAAGTGCCGGGTCTTGCACTTGGGTCACAAGAACCCCATGCAACACTACAGGCCTGGGGAAGTGTGGCTGGAAAGCTGCCTGGTGGAAAGGACCTGTGGGCATTGGTCAACAGACAGATGAACATGAGCCATCAGTGTGCCCAGGTGGCCAAGAAAGCCAACGGCATCTTGGCCTGTATCAGGAATAGTGTGGCCAGCAGGACTAGGGGAGTGATTGTGCCTCTGTACTCAGCACCGGTGGGGCTGCACTTCGAGTACTGTGTTCAGTTTTGGGCCTCTCGCTACAAGAAAGACATTGAGGTGCTGGAGCGTGTCCAGAGAAGGGCGACAAAGGTGGTGAGGGGTCTAAAGCACAAGTCTTATGAGAAGCAGCTGAGAAAGCTGGAGTGGTTTAGCCTGGAGAAAAGGAGGCTGAGGAGTGACCTTGTCGCTCTCTACAACTACCTTAAAGGAGGTTGTAGGGAGGTGGGTATTGCTCACTTCTCCCAAGTAACAGACGGACAAGAGGAAACGGCCTCAAGTTGTGCCAGGGGAGGTTTAGATTGGATATTAGGAAAAGTTTCTTCACCAAAAGGGATATCAAGCATTGGAACAGGCCGCCCAGGGAAATTGTTGAGTCACCCTCCTTGGCGGTATTTAAAAGACGTGTAGATGTAGTGCTGAGGGACATAGTTTAGTGGTTACTTGGCAGTGTTAGGTTCATGGTTGGACTTGATGATCTTAAAGGTCTCTTCCAGCAAAAACGATTCTATGATCCTCTGCAGAGCACTGTTTCACATGACTGTGTTCCATAGTGGGGGCAATAAAACTTTTAAAACATGTTAAAACTGGGTAAGAGAAATCAAACTATGCCTGTTATAACTTTGTTCTTTTCTTTTTAATTATACAGTGTCTTTTATTTCTATAAGTTTGGGAAATTTAACGCATTCTATATGTGCTTCATCTAACTTAGTTTGAAAATGAACTATACTTCAGTGTTTCTGTAGTATCGTCATCTTTTTTTAAGTGTTTATAATTTTGGTAGTGCTCTAGATGCCTCCTAGCTTCACTACTTCTTTAAAAATACCTATATTTATAACATTTTTACTGAATAGAACAACGTAAATGTAAGTTGACAGTGATCACAAGCTCAATATCTCTTTGAAGGGTCTGTGGCTTTTATTTGTTTCGGGTTTTTTTAATGTTGCTTCTGCTGTCTCCTCTTGCTATATGGAAAACTGCCAGCAATAACAGTAATGACTAGATAATAGATCTGCTGGGAAGGTTACAGGAACTATATGATTTCAGGTCTAGCAATATTAAGTACAAACTGAGCAATTCCTAATCCCAAAATAGTAGCTGCTATGTTCTGCCTTCTATCTCTATGTCAGTCGGTAGTCCTGCTGATTATAGCTGTCCTTATTGAAAAGTCGGGGAAGCTGAAGTAGGGAGATAGGCTTGTAAGGATGCTGTCTACTTGCACCTTCCAGAAGACTGAGCTCAGTGAAAATGCAACACCAGTTTCAGTCATTAAAAATTGTCTTTTTGTTGACTTGTCTGCTTTTTTTGGATAAGTAAATGAATTGTATCTTAGATCTCAGGCTTTCACCTTTGTGTCTGTGCCTTAACATAGCTCAGTTGTCCATTCACTTTTTACCTGTGGATTCTGTTTAGACTACTCATACTACAAATATTATTTTCAGGGGATCTGCATATAGCCTGAGTTCTCAGCAGCTCTCAGTATCTTAACCCATAGGTTTTTCACTGATGCCTGGGTTTGGGGCATACATGCTTAAACATAAATTCATTCTTACAATGCATTTAAGAAGAGGTCCCAATATGGCATTTAAAAAGATTTCCAAAGAAGAGAAAGGGCTTATTGGCTGCCCATTTAACGTCACCAGAAAAACAGCAGTTGTTCATTGTCTATGCTACATTCTTGAAGTGAGCTAATGTAAAACTCGCACCCATTTTTTTTAAACACTGATACCCCTGTTAACATTTATTCAATTATAACAAAATGTATGTTATTACTTGGTGAAAATGTGATTATACATTCACAGCCTTTCACTTTCCAAGCTACAGAATTTTCTTTTGGCTACAAAACATGCTTATGAATAGGGATTCCAAGAATTTGTTCTGTCTTCTTCCTAATAGGGTAGGATTTCTCATACTTCTGTGCAGCGCAAGAGTGCACACCTCCTGAAACTGTCTTCACTCTGACTTGCAAAGACAAAGAAGGATATAATTTACTCCAGAAATACATCCATTCTTTATTATTACAGATGTGTTATACATCAGTAGGTCATGAATAGCTTAAGTTCTAAATAAACACTACGCTGTCAATAGAAAAGGAACCAAAAGCAACCAAAATTAGATGGTTAAGCACAGGTATCATGGGAGCTACAAATGGTACAGAAGACTCATTATTCAAAGATGTCAAGAATACTCTCTTCAAACAAGAATATTTATAAAGAGTAAAAAGTTTCTGCAAATAATAAAAGCCACTTCCTTCTGACTGAAAATGTCTTCCTGTGGTTTATCAATGCATCCGACCCCCAAAACAGAATGACCATCTACTGCTAAATGTCCATGCTTTATTCCTAACTTTTCTGTATACTGCTCCATTTCAGGCATGAACAGAACAATATTCTCTTCTATCAGTGTAACAGAAATGGGAAATGCTCCAGAAGAGGGGATTTTATTTAAGTGCACTGTTGAAATGATTTGATACAGGGATATTACTGAGTCTGATTCTCCTTCTAATATTTAAATCCATCAGATTTATGTTTTGAATAATGCTGAAGAATCTTTATACTATTCTAGGACATATGCTGTTTATGATTCAGTATTATTGTTTAATAACCATTACACTCACTTCAAACACAATTTAATTTTGGCATGATACAGTCAACACAGAGCCTCATATTTATTTTTTTTAGAATATTTTTTTAACAATTGGGTATTGAATGCCTTCCTGAGAAAATCTGTTAAAACTGAACTTTCAAAGTGTTTCGGTAGAGATTTCATCATTAATATTCTAGATGTGAACTAGATTAATTTGAAATTCAGATGCAGGACTTGCATTCACATTCAGTAAACTATTAATTGTAGTAATTTTTCTACTAAAGAGTGGAAGAAGAATTGTGATGCATCTTTTTTTTTTTTATATAATTTCACTGTCCGCAGATCAGCTCCTGTAGAACTGTTTGGAGCATTTAATGTGGCTGAAGGACTTATTATTGAGAGTACTGAAAGTTTTCGTAAACTTTGTGTTCTCTGCTGTAGCACTGCCAAGTGAGCTTCTGTTTTGCAGAAAAGAGGCCAAAGGGAATCATAGCAACATAGCTTTTCAGGATTCTTCTCTTTGGTTCAGGCTGTGCCTGTGTTTAGCAGGCACACCATTTGATTTTCATGTGTTTCGACCAGGTGAAAGTTTTGCTTGCATCGTATTCTTTGGAAAAACTTACTATTTTGATTCAGGAAAAGAATTTTAAGGATTTTTCAGGATTTTAGTTGATTGACTTTTTTCAGGTAATTTTCAATAGATATGTTTTAGTTTAGGAAATGTTTGCCATTTGCTAGTTTTGCAAGTAAGATTAATTATATTAAGTATAGTAATTGTATTAGGTACAGTATTTAGAGAAGGATACTTGCAAACATCTCTGGCTAATAATAACCCATGGAAGTTTTTTTGGAGAACTGCTAGAGAATTAGGTGGGCTTGAGCTACTCAAGTTGGAAATTATCATCCAAAAAGAACCTCCTAGGTTACTTCTAATGCTGAAGAGAATTAATTCATTCATTGCCCCCTCCCTGTTGAGCATTTGTAGTGTCTTAGAGCCATGTTGTAGCATGCCGTTCCCATCCCAGCTTTAGCAGGTCAGTTTATGACTTTCCTAATATAAGTAGATACTTGTTTCATCATCTGACATTGTAGGTAGTCACACCAATCATTTACATTCAAGCTGAAGTCAAGTTTATGTACAGAAAATGCATACTGTAACTGTGGCAAATCTAAATCTGTCTAAATTTATCAGATTTAGATCTGATAAATGCGTTAAGTAGTCATCTGATAAAATACTGCTTGAATATCTCTGTTGAACGTTTGCAGCTTTTTGCAGGTCACATTGCAGGTGACTTTCTTTTAAATGTGTGGGTTTTTGCAGTGTCTTTGTGAGGGACTGATGTTTTCCCCATGTACTTTACAAGGTACCTGGGCATCTTAATGCTGGTGTATTGACTGAACTCTGAAAGGCAGATTTGTAGTCTCTGGTAACTAATATGTAGCTGCCGAAGTCCTTTTCTGAATCTAGCCAAAAAACTTACTTTAATGTTGCTTCAAAGGTATGCCTTTGCATGAATATTAGTACTGTCTTACAATTATCTCAATTTGTAAAAATATGTTGGAGGTGACTGTGTGTTTTCTTAACTCCACAGGTACGCTACATGTAGGGGATGAAATCCGAGAAATAAATGGAATCAGTGTGGCAAATCAAACTGTAGAACAACTACAAAAAATGCTTGTAAGTGCCTGAAATCTTTATCATGTTCTTTATAAAAGTGCCTGTCTTATTTTGACAAAACTTTTATGTAATTGCATTGTGACTTCTCCTTTTTCTTCTATTCCTGATAGCCTGCATGTGCATGTAACAAAAAGTCTTCCTGTGTTCAGCCATTAAAGCCTTCTACAGGCTCTCCCCTGCTTTTTAGTAGTGGTGTTTTTGCACATTATACCCAGGAATGGTAGAGGGCACCTCCAGGTACCGTTTTATTTATTCCATTTAGTCCCACGGAAGAGACCATTGACACTCAACCATTCCTGACAGATGTATGTCTGACCAGCTCTTGAAAAGCTTTAGTAATGGAGGTTCCCCAAACTCTCCAGGCGGTTGACTTTAGTGTATAACTATTCGACAGTTTAGAAAGCTTTTTCTAATATCTGGGTTTCCTTAGTTGAAATGCAGGAGTTTCTTCTCTTATCCCTAGTAGACATAACAGAAAAACTACTCCTTTCCTCCCATTACTCATCCTAAGTTAGTATATAAAGATCATACCCTTATTTTAAATCTTCAGTCTACACCAAGTGTAGTCACTGAGTACACTATGAGAGAAAAGAAACTTTTCTGAACTATTGGTATAATTGCTACGCAAATACAAAGACAATAAATCATAGAACCATTCAGGCTGGAAGTAACTTCAGGAGGTCTCCAGTCCAATCTCCTGCACAAAGCAGGGTCAACATTGAATTCAGCCCAGGTTGCCCAGGGCTTTGTCTGGTTAAGCCTTGAAAATAGCCAAGGACAGAAATTTGACAGGACGGGTGTCTCTTTGGGCAACCTGTTCAATACTTAATTATCATCATAGGGAAAAATGTGTTCCTCATATATAGCTGGAACATCCCATCTTTCAATTTATAACTACTGTAGCTCATGGTTGTTGATGTTGCAAAGAAAAAAAAATATTTTGAGCTCGAGCAGTCTGGCTTTTTGCAGGACAACTCCATCTTAGGCCTTGCTTGGAGAGTCAGTTTGATACTCCATAACACTTGCAAATTTTTCTGCATGCAATTTCCTGGAATTTTGGATGATATCACTGATCCTTTTGTTGTGTCCAGAACCATATAGACAAGCTTAAGTGAGTCCAGACAAATAGCATTTTTTTTGGCTTACAATAAGCCGGCCAAAGAGAGAAAGGGGAAAAGCTCCAAGATCACTTGAAATGATCTGCTTACCTTTCTGCCCAGATCGAGTCCTGCACTTGCCAGCCATGTGGTGGCACTTATATTCAAACTGTCATTTAAGAAAATAACACTGAGCAAATATGTTGCCACAATCTGCTGCTATTCTGCAGTTACTACTTGTCATGAATATTCTTATACTATAGTAAATGCAAACTAGCAGACCCTGCGTTCTGTTCTGATGAAAGACTATTTCTTACATTTCTACCTTTAGTACAGTAACATGCAGCTTTCCAGAAACTGAATATGCTTTTGCTATTTAACATGTATGATGAAAGAGAAGAAAATATCACTTTAGTAGCAAAGACTCTGTGGATCACAAGAGCGTACCTACAAAGAAAAGATTGACATGGAAGAAACCTACGCAACTCGTGCCTTAAAATACATGTTGCGCCTTAAAATACAGCTGTAGGTTCTAGGCGTTTGAAAACTGGTCAGGCAAACAAACTGATAATGGATGTTTACCTTTTAGATTAATGAGAGACTATTTAAATGTTTGTTTATAAGTGAAATGACAAATTAGCCATAGCATTTTAGCTTTTCTAAATATTTACTTTAGGAAAACATACTGCTGCTCTCGAACTATGATGCTTTACTTTCAAGCATTAGTGATTTGGAGATTTTATCTTCAGTGTCTTAGTCTTTAAAGTGCTCCTCTTTTTGCAGAGGGAAATGCGTGGAAGTATCACCTTTAAGATTGTGCCAAGTTATCGCACGCAATCTTCATCCTGTGAGGTAATGAATTTAACGAACCATCCCATTTCTTCCTCAGTCCTGTAACTAACTGCCTGCTGATGGCTGAATGTTACTGCTTTCTGGGAAATTGTTTCTGCCTGTCCTGTTAGATCACGCACACCAATTTTACAACAAAGATAACGGAACACGAGTAGGTCCCCCCTACCTACTCAGCCCTGCCTTCATATTCATCTCATCAGCACCTTAACTAACTCTTTACAGCCTAGTAAAGAAAAAAAAACCACAACAGGAAAGGGGATCCTCAACTCATGCATGTAGGAAGCCCCTTCAAAAAAATTTACAATTTAAACTCATTCTCCGGAAGTCTATTAAAGTTCCTAAGCTGAGGAACAATCCTCCTTTTTTTAGGCATTAAACATTATTTTACTGCTTTGGGCTGTTAAGGGTTAATTGAAGAATCTGTTTCTGTATAACCCTGTTGAGGTAAATTTGTGATGGTTGTCTGTAACAGTTACATGTGGCTTAATACTATGTTTCCATGAAAAATTGGTATTTGTCATTACAGAAGAAAACAGATTTGGAGATAGTTCTTGTTGAACTAGAAACTTGGTATTATGGTTTTTGTACACTAACATTTAATTCCCTTCTGCTTACGAAGTTATGTTCCAGATTGCAACTGAAGGGAATTAAATTCTAGAAAATGGCTACTTGAGAGGTACTGTTCCAGTTTAAGCATACAGATGGCATATGTGCTATGTAGATGATGCCAGTCTTTCTGTGCCACATGCTTAACTGCGCAAACAGTTCCCAAATTAGAATTCCAAGAGTGAAATCACAATCCCTGTTCAAGTCAAGCACCTTATCTTAATTGGAGCTGTGATTTCACCATAATTGTTTTCGTATCTCAGCAGATGCTAGAACACGCAGAAACTGCTGTTGTGATTGTCAGAACAATCTGCTTGAAAGGAAAAAAATTACTGGTTTTTGGTTGCCTTCTGTACTTTTAATAGAAGTCAACAAGAACTAAAAGGTTTTAGAGGTAGAAGGTTTGACAATTTTCACCTATGAGGATGATTTTCTTAAATGGTATAAATATGAAAGCAAGAGTTTTTCTTTAAATGTAAAGGCTTTAAAAAAAATTAAAATAGAAATTCTAGACTGTGCTGACCAACCGGTGAAATGATACACCTGCTAGAGAGATGACTATTTGGAGAAAATAATTCAGCATACAGCTTTAAATTAATATCACTAGGTGTTATTTCAGTAGTAGCAGTTCATCTCTTTTCTTTAGCTTTGTGTCTTAGATTCTTCATGACTATTTATTTCACAGAAGAGGGGGAAATGGACTCTTACCTTCCTTTGGGAAAAACAGCAAAACTAGAAAAAAAAAAAAAGCATGTTTAATTACCAGACTTCCTGGCGTTCAGCATTCATGTAATCAGAGGTGCCTGAGTCTATTTCACCTGCTCGGTCACATCTATGACTTTGGCTAGTTTTTCAACTGAGAGTGCACACAAAAAGCCAACATCTTTAAATCATGCTATTAAAGCATCACTACTCCTTTGGTTCAGAGAGAATTTCTTTCACATAATTTTTCAGGATTATAATTCCGATGATGAACCAAATTCTTAAGCATTGATAAAGGCTGAAAATGAATGCGGAATTATATTACTAAGACACAAAAAGCTTACTTCTAATGCTTTCTAGCAGGGTAAATTCAGAGATATTGGGTCTTCATTAGTATAATCTTACTAGTTAAGGTATTTTTTGGCAGTATTTCGGATATTTCTATAAATTTATGTTTGGTTCCACCACCTCAGTCATAGACTGGTGCTCACATAGCGTAGTTTTACCAGAAGAGGAATATAAAACAGAATCAATAATCGGGTTTTTCTTAAGGCTCCTACCATGATCGCATCATTGGATTGCAAAATATCTTGTTAATTTTGAATAAGAAAGCTTAAATATTAGTGGAAGCAGCCTTTTATATGCAATCTGTCTATATGTCTTTATAATACAAAGGTATGGGGGGTGTTTTTGAGGGGAACCTATTTTTCAAATAATAGATTTGCATCTCACTTGCCATATTTTTCTTCTTTTGTGGGTATTTAAGAGAAGCGTTGTGGTGATGTTCTCTAAATATTACACCACTTTTGCAAATTTAGGGAAGTCTTGTCCCTACAGTATGTAATGGTAGTTCAGTGTCACTAGGCAGTTTCCAAAATCTCAACTGAATAATTTCAAGTTTTTTAGGGATTTGTGGCTTTTATTGCACCTATGCCTTCCATTCAGTTACCAGGTTTTCTATTTCTTGGAGTAGACTTTGCATGAAAATGTAATACTTATGAATCCTCTTGTATAAAAATGTGGTCAGCTGATCTACTGCGAGATGACCTGCTTAGCCATTGGTGTGGCGAATGGCCTGAGTTAATCTGAAATCTAGATAACACAGTGTCCAGGACGTTGTGTTTACTGTTGGTTCAGATACCCAGGCAATTACAGACTTACATAAATAAGAACTTCAGTAATTATTGCAACACATTCTTCTTATGGCTGATGACTGCATATGCTGTTTATACATTTCATCTAGTGCTTTATCCAACTGAGTAAATACTTTGCTCTAGCTACACTTCCATTCTTACTTCATATTGACAAAACACCCTGAGTAGCTTTTTATAGTGTCAGATACGCAAGAATGATAATGGAAGTACTTTTTTCTTTTTTTTTCTTTTTTTTACAAATAACTTTCCTTATAAATGTCTTTTATGTTTCAGATTATCTCTCTGAAACACTTAGTTGTTTCATTAAGAAGAAAAGCCTTTATATATATGAGATTTTAAAAATCTGCTGGTAATCGTCATGGATTTTTTTCCTTTAGCCTTGCAATGTTTCTGTTAGTGCTCAGACTGAAATACTATTTACAGTCTTAAACCTTTCTACATTTTTATTAAAAATACTTCCAGAGAGGTTCCTTGAGCAAGACTGAAAGTGAAATGTATTCACAGGTTTTTGGAAAGTCTTTCTCTTTTTTTTTTTTTCTTTAATTTTTTTGTGGATCTGGCAACAGTGCCATTAATGTAGCTGTTCTCATCAGTATCTAATTTGATCAGGCCACATCTAGTAGACACAATTGACTTCTGCTATAGAACTGCATCACAAATGCATTGATTTATCATTCATGGTCCACACCTAAGAACAAGGAATCAACAGGAAATTAGTTTTGGCATCATTTGGAAATAAGTGAGATGGATTCCTCTAAGGCTTCAGCTGCAGCGCTTGAACTGAAGAGCAAGGATCCAAAAGACTGCCGTTTTGTTATTTGGCTAGGGGCTAGACGAGATCGGGAAGACTAGATAGTCAAGTTATACCGAAATATGATAACACTTCTATGTTACTCAGAATCATTGGATCCTCCAAATGTTTTTCTGCTCTTATCCCCAGGAGAAGCAGGACTTTTCCTGATTTACTGGAGAAACAAACTCACAACGAAAGCTGAAGTTTTTTTCAGACCAGTTCTAAGCAATCCTAGCATTCTACAAGGATCTCTCTACTCATTGATTTGACTGATTAGACTGTGAATAATTACAAGGTTTTTTCTCTTAATTTTTGAGTCTGATATTTTTTTGAAAGAAAGACCCAGGTCCCTAGGAAATTCGGAATCTAAATGCCTTTGAAATTGTGGCTGAACTGCCTAATTATTTAAAAATTTTACATATGCCTCTTGACTAGCTTGGTAGATTAATTTCTTACAGTTAGTACTGAAATCACCAGTAGCACTGAAAAATGTGTATTTTCCTCAGTATGTTATGATGAACATTTGCTTTGAGTAATATGCTCTTCTGTTGGGAATTGTTGGAGGAATAAAAATCAAAACACTGTCACTATCAAACAAAGAAAATTTCTTTCAGAGGAAGAGGAGCCTTCAAGAGTCTGAAAATATTGGCATTCTCCAAGTTACTCCAAAACTTGTTTTTCTCTAAATAACTTGGGTGCTTGCCTCACTTTCCAAAGCTTTCCCTTGCTAAACCATCAATGACCATAATCATAATAAACTAGGTTTAAAAAAAAAAAAAAAAGGGAAAATTAATTTTTCACCTCTTCTTGAAAATGAGAAATTTGCAGAGACAGAATTGCAGAACAAGCAGAAAATCTTTTTATAAAAGAAGGAAGTCATTGCTTTTTTTGGAGAGAAGTATTTCCTAGCTGCTATTTGATAAAGATGATGCTGCTAATCCTGTACACACACTAAAAAAAATGAATAATGGTTCCTTTAGGCTTTTCTTTTTCTTCTTTTTTTTCAGTAATGAATAACTTATTTGGCCTCATTTGAAGATTTTAAACTTGTTATGCTGGAGTGATTTTTGTAGATAGAATTAGAGATGATTTCCCCCAGTTGCAAAAAACTGTGGGAGCCAAATGGCCGTTTTATTATTATGTTTGTAGTAGAAGCATACAGACCTACATACTTGGAACCACAATGATTTTGTAGCCATTATAATGTCAGGTCTGTCCTCAACTGTGTTAAAAGCATGTAGATAGCTATATATGGAAGTTTCTATGAAATTATATATAATGAGTCTACAAAAAAGTGCAGAAGTTCTAAATGAGTTTGTTACACATCAAGCATACAGGCAGCAAGAATAAAGTGTTGCCTGTCATTTTAACTTTTCTTAATGTTTTTTAAAGAGCTACAAATGCTATCACATAATTAGTATAAGTTAGAGAATATTAGTAGAGGACCTTCACCTGCTTAATGTTGTTGCATGAACAGTTTAGCTCCAATTCTTGTTTCTAATTTGTTCACAAAGGGCACAAAGGGATAACTGTGTTTTCTTTAAAAACCCTTTCAGCCCTTTTTTCTGCTATCCTTGACTTTATGTAAAATCGCCAGACATTCCTAAATTCACCTTTGACATGGAATATTATATTGCAAAATTCCTTTGGTAGGAATTTTTTTTTTTATGTATAAGTGAATTATTTTATTTCCTGAAGAAGTATCTAAATTATCTAATCTTACGCAATTAAGTACTATACAGTCAAAATGGCATGTGAAAAAGACTGCTCTACAAGTGACGTCCTTGCCTCTGCAAGACCCAGTCAGAAATTCCTGTTACCCTTTCTGTAGAATTTCCCGGTATGCACCCCACGTCTGCTGTCTCCTCACCGAAGTGTAGGACCGCACTGGTAGCCTGAGTTAAGAGAGGTGGCTTATATAGGCTTATAAGGCAATATAAAAATAGTTATTACCTAGGGTATATCAAAATGTCAAACCTGAATCTTAAACTATGGAAAAACTTTTCAGATTTGTGGAGTTTATCGTGTGGAAACTTTCACAGATGAAGCAGCTAAGCAAATGGTTCTAAGGCTGTGGATGTAACTGTTCTTTTAAATATATCTGTGTTCCTGTGATAGTGTTGTGTTGTTAATGAACCTTGTGTCTTATTTCAGAGAGATTCCCCCTCTACATCCAGACAGTCCCCAGCTAATGGTCATAGCAGCACTAACAATTCTGTTTCGGTAAGATTTCCAGTTCCACACGGAGAAAGTGTGAAAGTTTTGTTGGTGCTCATCTGCCATTACTGTTATACTTATTTTGTGGTCAGTGGAAAATTTTGTCCTGCTGATAGAACCAAGGTCGTTACATATGTAACTCCCCATTTTCTTTTTTAAGGGGTTTTTTCCAACGTATTTTCATTAAAAGCCATATAGTGAATTAAATGTTAATAACTGTAATGTGACACTTCAGTCATCCTTAAATCAATTGTTAGCAGTTTCCTCAAAACTAAGCAAAGGTTTAAAGTGGAAGTTTTATTTCCATCCTGAACTTTGGAAGCAGTGTTTGAAGAAAGAATAACTGTGCAGTTGGTATTTCAAGACATTTTAGACTCTTAAGTTTTGTGTTTTGAGAGACCTCTGGAACGTGTACTGGTTTCCGCTATCTGAGTTAACGAATTGGTGTGCCCTCTGCTGTTGTGGTACGTGCACATACTTTGTGAAATATGAGCCTTGCCTGGATATGAAAAGCAAAAGGAAGTGGCTTTAAACTGCACTACAAACCAAGCTATTATCATCACATCTTTAACACAAAGTACTTTTGTTTCGTATGTATTCAGGTAGAAAGGTGCTGTTGATCTCCTGTTTTGCTAAAGTATATTAATGTCAAAATTTGTGTTGTTTATCATTTGTCATTGTTTGGACCAATGTGGTAACTGTACATACGAGTTTCTTCAGTGAGAGTGCTGTCAATATCATGACTTCATGGGACTAGCTGAAAAAAACAACCCAAAACTGAGTAATTACTCCCTTAAAAAAAAATTACAACTTAGAAATTATTTGCCACAAGGTAAAGTGCTTATTAATACAATGAAAAATAATTGTGAATGAAAAATTTAAGACATTTTTGTGAACTTAATTAAATTTGTAACACGATCAGTAGTTATAATCTTTTCCCTCAGCACAATTAATCACATATACATTTTTAATAATAATTTTTAATATTTATAGTAGTCATCCTTCTCTTAAAAGCAAGACTACGTATTAAGTGGAAAAGGCATTCACATAAAGAGCCTCTTTCACTTGACAGTGCTTTTGTGTTGAAGATGCTGAGTTATTTATTAAAAAGCACATTCTCTATCTGCTTAAACTTTTTACCTGCTTTCTTCAGCTTGCTGCTAAACAGCCTGGGTTTGATTTTTCTTTAAGAAAAAAATATTTCTAAACATGGGTCAATGCATTATACTTTTGTCTGACTTACCATTTTACTGTAATGTTGTATGAATCACTAACACATGGTGTTGTATACCCTTAAAAAGTAAAATGAAAATTTCTTCTCCTGGGTTGACTTTATTCTGCAGGACTTGCCATCGACCACACAACCAAAAGGACGACAGGTGAATAGATATTCTCCATGGGAATTTTTGTAAACTTAGCTGCTAGTGAACATCCCTACTTATTGTTTTCCCCCTCATATTCTGTGTGTGCTGGACTAAAACATTTAAGCTTGGAAAATTTGTTGCATTTTTTTCATTTTTCTTTTTAACTCATTTGTTTGTGGCTAATTCAAAATATTTTTTCATGTGTCCATATGTGTGAGAGTTAAAAAGTCATCATAAATTTAACGGGGAATGTTGTTTTAGTTCAGAATGCATTAATAGACTTACCGTTGTGCAGTGGCCAGTGCAGATTTTCATCTTAGAGGAAAGCTCGAATTTATATTTTAGCTGAAATGGAGACTAGTATGGCAAGCATCTAATACTCTACTCTAAAACATTGTACTGACAAAAATTCTAAAGCTTGAGTTGGCCTATAACTAATTATTAACATTAAGAAAGCTCTTTAATGAAAAACATTAAGGACAGTTTCTAGTAAGAGTTGATAAGTCTGAAGATAGCCTCTTACATTTTCAGTCCTAAGGCCCAGATTCAGTAACCTCCCTTAACTTTGTTACCTTGACAGTAGTAGATGTCGTCATGGTCCAAAGAAAGATCTTCCCTCTCCAGAAAATTCCAAGAAAGCACTTAGAGGCTCTGCAAAGGATTCCCTATGATTCCCTTTGCAGTTCTAAGAATTTATTCTTTTTACTGCAGCCTCCAAATCAACACATAGCATCAAGTGATTTCTGATTCAGCTTCAGTAACTGCTCCATTTATATACAGTCCTTCCAGAATCTGTATATGAATCTTAACTGTGGACTCAACCTCTTACTCTACCAAGGTTTTTAATAATAACTCTTGCAATTCCATTCAAAAGAGTCAATGGACTCCATGTTCTGTTGCCTTTGACAATCTTTTTATACTACTGTCTGTTTAAGTTGGCTGGAATACCTGTTACGAGGATGGATTGCTCTCGCTTCTTTTCCCATTTTTAAAGCTTACAGCTATATGGTTCTTTCAACTTGGTTCTGAAGTTTCCAGCTGCCTGAATGTAGTCCTGGAAAGGCTCAATGAAAGACCTTCCAAGCTGTTGTGATAGGTTTTGGTTTTCCTCTCATAAGGTATTTTTCCCAGGAGAAGAGAGTTTGTTCAAGGCGATATCAGAAGAATGGTGCTCCTTGTACTCGCACCGTTTATAGTTACCTGTTTTTTTCAAGAGTCTTTTTCCATTGAACTGGCATATTTTTCTGGTAGCTTGTTGTCCTTGAAGACAGTAAGGGCTTGGATAACGGATACATTGCTATCTGTAAGGAAGTCTGTAATGTTCCATGAAGAGCCAATATATGGTGGATAATGGCTCAAACTGGAGCAGGGACTTGAAAAACAAGGAAGTTTCTAGATGCCAAAAATACTGCTCCCTTTTCTAAACCTATGTTAGATAATGTTGAGGGGAAGTAAGGGATTGGTTCAACACTGATTACTTCATAGAAAGCCGATTACTAAATAAACATAGTTGGTTTCAAAATATCCTATTTTCCCGGTGATTAAAGAAGTTGGGTTGCTTGTACAAACTCACACACTCAATGCACAGCAGAACAAGGGTCAGATTTAGTATATTAAAATTTGTATTCTATATTGGTATTACCATTTGATGCTCTCACTGTAAACAGATAAAAATGCATCAGGTGCAAGACAGTAGTGATTAGCCATTAAGTTAATTTATTCACATGTTGGGTTGAAGATTGGATTACTGTAGGAATGAACTTTTTAAAGTTTTCATGAATAGCGCTAATACTGCATAGTTACAGCTATTCTTGGAGCAGAATTTGAGCGAAGTTGAGAAGTATTTGTTACAGTTGAAGGATATTGCTTTGTAATGTAATTTTTTTTTTTTTAATCTAGTCAATTTTTAGTAAGAAAATCAGCAGTAGAATATACATGGCTGTCTGAGATGCTATAAGGTGATGCTTGAGGTTCATAAACTGTAGAAATTACCCATCTTGGACGTGACATACAATTACAGTCTTAAGATCCTTAGGTGCATCAAGGCTGTAATTAGCAATCAAAACTGGAGATCACTTTTATTTTAATTTTCTAGGGTTGAGACCTCACTAACACACAAAGCAAGGATTGGTGTATTATTTTAAATTGTGAAGTCAGAATCTGAATTCTTTCTGTTAATGTTCCGTAGAGAATAACTTACTCAAAGCATTAGTTTTCACTTATACGGAAGTAGACTTTTACTGAAAAACCCATGCAGAGAATTCCCAGAATCCTCCCAAGTAACTATGTGCGATAGGTGCAACAGAAGAATTCCTCTTTAATCTTTAAAAAAAAAAAAAAGAAAAGGTACTAAATTTTCATTCTAAATACTGAAGATCAGCAAGGTAGCTGAAGTTCTTTGTATTGTCCAATAAAATTTCCTGTCATAGAAATTTTTAAAACATATCATGGGGCTTCAATTCGAAAATACAGTACAGATCAAGTTGTAAGCTGCTGACTTTTAGTCTGTAATGGTTCATGATAGTTAATACTGATTTGAGGGACTCTATTGTTTATTACATGTGTTCATTTTTCCTGTTTAGGTTTTACAGTACATGTAAAAGACACGAGCTTTCAAAATAACATCATATGTCTCCGTTGTTTGTTGGGGGGTGGCTTTCTGTTTCATTTTCAACTATCACTTATGCTTTTGCCATTCTCTTTCTTCCTTTGCTTGTTGCAAACAGTATGTGTAGCTACATGCACAGATCAAATTTTCACCTGTTACTCTTGCTACTGTACCAGTGATAATATTGCAGTGTCTTTTATAAACTCTTTTTTATAGATATATGTAAGAGCACAATTTGAATATGATCCAGCAAAGGATGACCTCATTCCTTGCAAAGAAGCTGGCATCAGATTCCGAGTTGGTGATATTATCCAAATCATTAGCAAAGATGATCACAACTGGTGGCAGGGTAAACTTGAGAACTCCAAAAATGGTACTGCAGGTCTTATTCCTTCTCCTGAACTTCAAGAATGGTATGACTTACGTTTTCTATAAAAATGAATTTAGCTTTACTTTTATTTCTGTCTTTCATGCTTTTCGTTGTTGTATAGCTAGTGTTTGTATATTTTTTCTTTTTTCAAAAAGAAGTCTATAATTACCTCAGTTTGTGTGGCATTGATTTTTTTTTCTCATATATGCATAGCAGTAAGGGTTGCATGCAATATCATATGTGTGGTTACATTAGAAAAATAAACACCTGTGTTAGTAAACATCATTTGTGCTTTCTGATATGCTGTAGGAAACTAGGTTTGAAGGCTACATGCAAATTGTTTATGTAAGGGGGATAAATTAATTCCTCTTTCAGTTTCTAAACACTGTTTTCATTAGTTCTGCTTATATGAAAGTGCTGCAGAAATAAGATGTTAGCAAGACGTCAAGCACAAAGGTCATCGATGGACTTTTGGGGTTTTCTCTCTTTTTCCTTTTTGATGTGAAAGCCAAGAAGTAGAAAGAAATCTTAGTGAAAAGATTCCTGAATGACAGATTCAATGAACAGCAACAGCACCGAGTACTGCAAAAGCAATGCAGAGCTCTTGCAGAAGCTGTTTAGTAAATATTTTAAATGTATCACCACAAACTGTGGCAAGCAAGTCCTGGGCCATGAATGTTATGGCCACAACTCAGGAAAGTTTATCAATATGGATAATCCAGCCAAACAGATTTCATGCAAGATTTGCTACCTAAAAGAATTAGAGTGCTGTAAAGGGTTTAACAGCACCTGTGCCACCTGGACTGGCTAAGGGAGATTTTGCTAGAAGAGACACAGAGGTAGACAAGACATTTCATTCCATCTCAAAAGCTCCTTTGCAAGCCCTGACATAAGGGAGACACTGGTATACATTGCAACAGGAACACTTGCAATACTTCATCCTAAAGATCCACCTCAAAATAGTTCCACAACACAGCACAACTTGCTGTGAAGTAATTTAGACCATAGTGGTCTTTTCGGACCTCATGCTCTTCCAGTCTAATCTGCTGCAAAGTGGTCTACAGCCATTTTAGTAGCTACCCTTCCTCCCATGCTTGATTTGTGAGTTTTATTGACCTACCACTAAGCAAATATTCTTTATATCAAAATACCTCTGTATATAACTGCTGTTAAGTCATCAAAAAAAAAGGTTTTAGAAAGTTTTACTAAACTCTTGTACTATTAAAAAGTCTTATTTTTCTAATTCATTCTGTGTGGCTTTTTAAAAATACGTTGACTACAACAAAAAAAAAATCTTTTTCTCCTCCATACACTAGGCGAGTTGCTTGTATTGCCATGGAGAAGACCAAACAGGAGCAACAGGCCAGCTGTACTTGGTTTGGAAAGAAAAAAAAGCAGTACAAAGACAAATATTTGGCAAAGCACAATGCAGGTATGAAAAAAAAAGCAAGTATCTTTAACAGGTTAAATTTTTTACAATCTAAACCTTGCCATTCAGCTAGCACTGTTACATAAACCTAATGAGTTACTTAGGAAAATATAAGTCAAATTCTAATTATGCCAACATTACTCTGCTTGTTCTTTGTTGCTTAAACATATAGCTTAATCAGTGAGAGACAAGCTGCAACAAAATAATTGCCTCATAATATGTCCTAATACAGACTTACCTTGTTTTGGTTTTTATATTTAAAGGAGCACTAGAAACTAACAGGATATGAATTTTGCAATCTATATAACTGTCCTGTGCTCTACAGAAGACTTCATTAGCATCCTTGTTAATTTGTGTTTATAGTTATAGACTATATATGTGAAAACATCATGAAAGGGCATTTTTCTTGAAGCGTTACGTCTGGAAGTGGAATAAGGGCCATTGTGTAGTCAGCGTGTTATTTACAGTTACTAAATAGAACAAACGGTGGAAGTTCATCCTCCTTGCAGTGATTTCTGCCTGAATCCTAAATTTTGGTTTTTTTATTTAGACTGCTGAAAAATTGAATTGTTTTAGAAAATTTTGAGAGTAGAAGTGTAGAGTAAGAGATCCTTGCTGAGCAATATTCATTAGTTTTAGTAGTAAAGAAGGAAGACCCCTTCATTCATGAGCAGAATTTAGTTCTTTTCTTCTTTTAATATAAAATATTCAATGTGTTGAAACTGTTTCCATTGCTTTTGCATTGATATCACATACTGTGATAATAAGTATGTTGTTATGGTCTCTTGGGAGGCTTGCAGAGATTTTTATTAGAATTAAAAGATATACCTGTCCAAACAGTGTAGTGAAAGTATTTTATATATTGCATTAATTTCTGGGTTTTTTCAGTTGCATTCTTGAACACACCAATTAAACGATATAAATCTGTATTTTCACATTTCTCCTTACCTGTATAATCTGCATGCAGTATCAGAGCTCATAATATATAGAATCATAGAATGGTTTAGGTTGGAAGGGATGTTAAAGTTCTTCTAGTTCCAACCCCCCTGCCCTGGGCAGGGACACCTCCCACTAGACCAGGCTGCTCAAAGCCCCATCCAGCCTGGCCTTGAACACTTCCAGGGATGGGGCATCCGCAGCTTCTCTAGGTGACTATCAGTATTACATAATATCACTACTACATAATATCAGTACTACAGAATTTATATTCACTTAAAAGTCGTTTGAAAATAAAATCTAAGGAAGTCAAAGAACAATAATTGTCAGTTATACTCCTTAATTCAACATCACATTTATGATGTTCACAGTTAAATACAAAATTACTCGTTACCCTGAAAACCCTTTTGGATTGTCTCTAAATATTTAATTATGAGACAAGTAGAGACTGAAAGCTTTAAATTGCTTCCTTCCTTTTGCTGGTTTGACATTCTGGTTGTTTTAATGTTTCCACTCCATTGCGGTAGCACTAAACCACGTTTTACTAATTATGACCTTAACAAAAATTGTTGAGAATAAACTGGATTTTATGACCTAAAGTCTTTGACAATACTGGTTTTAAAGTTTTACCAATTGCTCCCAGCATACATTCCCACAGCATTGCTACTCCCTTCATTTGTGCCAGTATAACTTTGCATGGCCATGCTGTTAACTGGACTAACTCAGTTAACAGAAGAACAACCCAACAAAAAAACATTGATTCTTTTTCTTTAGGGCGGATATATTTCTTAATGCAGTTCACAGTGCAGCTACCTAGTGAATAATGTCAGTGTGACTAAGCACGGCATGCTGCAAAGGAAAGGAGAAGGAACAGGCAATACCTTAGGAGCAAAACTAGCTCAAAGACTTTGTATCAATTAAATCCCTTAATGGAAGGTAACCTAGACTTTCCTGTCTTGATGTAGGAGGGACATTTTGGAGAAGGTTGACTGCACTTTGAGTTGTGCAGTTTGCCTGCCTTAGTGCTTGCCACTCTCGGTGCTGTTAGCCACTTTACATCAGAGTACAGTACTTGCCAAAAATTAGAAACACAAACATTAAAAATAATCATTATGACCCATGAAAGAAGCTGTTCTTTTCAGAATACCATCTGACACTTCCCCTTCCCTCTAAGAAGTCAATGAAAGTGCAGATTGCAATCAAGATTTCTCATAGAAATGTTTACTGATCTTAGTGTCCTTGAGGTTTTAAAGGTGACACCAGTAATATTCCAGAGAATGATGCCAAATGTAGGATATAAAGAGGTTCACTGAAATGCTATGGTGCTTACATGAGTTTAAGTTTAACTAAGGGGGTACTGAGTTTACCTTCTCTGAACCCCTCTATCACATCTGGTATTGTTAGTCAGAACTATGCCAACACTGGCTTTTGCAAGCTTTCAGTGCATCTGTCTCAGAATGAAAACCAGATCTTTTCTTCTGTTGGATCCAAAATAAGTATAATTAATTTGGAACTGGGAAGTCTAATCCAGATGTCAAAATGTTGCTCTTACAAGAAAGTAGGATTTATTTCTCTTGTATCTTATTATAAAATTCAATAAATTGTTTAGCAGTATGTAATCTATTTGGACTTCCCTGTTATTTTTGTCTTAGGGATGAGACTGAATTGGGGTGCTGAGAAATGACCTAGTAAAATACTTCATAGTCAACTAAGATTTGTGTGGCTAGCTAATGATTTGAGAGCTAAGATTTTGGTGTTGATATATTGGGATATTACTGGAACTAGGACTGAAATTATTCTGCAAATCGGACATAGTTTATGAAATAAAGAGGAGAATATTTCAGTTACTAGTTATAATTAAAAGCAAATATATTCTCCTTTACAAGAAAAGTATCGTTACTTTTTTCTTTCCTCCATACTTGATATTAGAGTACTGTGTCCTTCGGGAGACAATTTCATGATCATACATTTTATCACTGTAAAGTCAGTTTTAAACCAAAGCCCACAGAATTAGCCCATCATTATTAGGTTGACTGACATTTTTATAAATGCTCTAGAGATATACTGCAGTGATATCTAGATATATTTTTTATTTATTTTACTGAAATGTTATTGCAGGACTTCATAAAAGAACCCTCTTTAGAACATACTAGAACTAAGTTTCATATTATGCATAATGTAGGAGATTGCCAAGCTTTTATAAAATATGTTTATCATTTCTTAATGTGATTTATTTGCCTTGTGTTTAGACTATTGCATGGTAAAGTTTATTTTGTGCATATACTTTTTATTTTACTAATATATTACAAGCCATATCTCAATGACCCCTGTACATTTTTCATGCTGTCTTACTCCCAATGGCCTCTGTGCATGTAAGTAACCTGTCAAGTGACAATGCCTCTTTATTTGCTTCTTACTGTTTCCTTTCAAGATCTCCTTTTCTTTATTAGCTAGTAACACAGAAGCATTAAAGTTCAGTCTTTAAATGTGCCCTGTATTCCTCCTATCTTGTGTATATAAAAAAAATAATCGTTTTTCTTTTGCGTTTGAAAACCCTACAATCATTAGTTAAATCCACGTAGACTGAGACACATCATCTCCATGCTGTTAGTTTGTGATGAAGGCATTAATATGTATCATCTCTGTTGTTTGATCCTGTTGTTTGTATCTAACATAATGTGGTTTTGTTCAAAAACAAAATAAAGGATTGATTTTTAATATTTTTTTTAAACAATGGAAAACATTACTTGCAGGCCTATATGGTTAGAATGGTAAAACTGTTTAACATGATGTAGGTCTTTAACCCTTTCCAATAAGAAGTGAATTATTAATTAGTTTAAAGAGTGTGAAGTTGCAAAAAGGACAGTAGTAAGAATTCCATGTTTGTGGAACGGAAGAAAATTATTATTAAATTCTTGCTTGTAATATTTGGGGAAAGGTTGAAAGAGATTCTTCTTTAGGATAAAATTCAAAATGCTTCAAATGGACTAGGAAGTTTTCATATCTGTATCTTTTCAAGGTCTCAGAGAGTTGAGTATGTCAATTGACTGATTTATAGTTTAACCAAATTGAAGTAGTTGTACTTTTTCTCTAGGGTAAAAAGACTGTCGTTGAATTGAAAAATCTACCCTATAAAAGGAAATAAGTTAAATTAAATCCTTTGCTGCTTTAACTGGGACTTTAGTACAAAGAGCATGTGCTTTCTGGTAGGCTCCATACTCTTAATGCTCTTAGTGGCTGGGAACTTAGGGAGCAAGCAAACTAAAGCTTCTGCCACTGCCTGCTTTCCTAAGTGGGTTTGGATAGGGGGAGAGGGATATATCCAAACTAAAAGATGGATGGGATATAGTTGAGGTGAATACACCAGCTTAGGACTTGGAAACACTCAAAGATCCCATGCTTTAGATGCAGTCTCTCCTCCCTTCTTTTTATAGCATGCATAAGTACAGAACTGAAAACTCTTGTTCGTTATTCTGCTCACAATTGCTGATTGCTGTAATCTTTATAAATGTAGTTAACTGCCTCCTGGCGTCTTTTTTCATTAGAATTCTGCAAGAATTACCAGAGATGATGTGCTATTGGGCACAGCAGGAATAAGTTGTTTTTAATGAACAAAACTTGATTTGTCAATCATTATATACCTTGGCAATTGACAATAGATTGATAGGCATGATGGAATTCATCCAATTTCAACTACAGATGAAATTATTTCTGAAACAATACTTCTACAATTTTTCCCTAAATATGGTAGAGGTTCTTTTATGTAATGCCATCACTTTTCATTAGAATTCTTCATTCTGTTGCAAGTTTTAAAAGCATGTTAATTTAACTAGCATGTGTGTTTAAAGAGAACAATTAACGTGGTGGTAGTTTTGAAGAATAAATACCACCAAGTATTTACACTCTTCTCTATACATTTCTCATAGATCTTGTTAAAACATGATTATGAAAGTATCCCTATCTTTAGTGTAAATAGATGTTCTCATACTGTATTCATGTTGGTCACTGTCTACAGATTTTTCTTTAGTATTGCTATTTCTTAGGAATGCAAATGTGAATGGCATGCCATTTTATCTAATTTTTGTGGTCTGCTGAATACTGCATGAGGGGACATGCAAACCTTCCTGAGCATTTCAGTAGCTTTGTTATTGCTTTTTAACAGTTTTTTAAATGAACACTTTTGTTAAAATTGCATAATGAAATGGTTTTATTTTCCATAATATATTATTTTGTATTGTAAATCTAAAACTTGCTAACATTATAATTTGTAGTGCAATTAATTATCACCCTTAACATGCCTTTTTTTCTCATCCCTGTGGGGGTTTCTTTTGTGTTTTAGTGTTTGATCAATTAGATCTCGTCACATATGAAGAAGTAGTAAAACTACCAGCATTCAAAAGGAAAACACTAGTTTTACTAGGTAATTTTGAATTATTATTCTGAACATAACAGCATAGTTTTGAGCCCCTTCTGGTGGAAAATTTATAATTCATTTTTTGTGTTGTGGATTAGGTGCACACGGTGTTGGAAGAAGACACATAAAAAACACACTCATCACAAAACACCCAGACAGATTTGCTTACCCCATTCCTCGTAAGTAGCAATGTTCAGTGTACTGCAAAATTGTTTGTTTCATCCTTGACAACACACCCATTGTACTATACATGTGTTCAGTTCTGCTGAGATGAATCCTATCTTAAAGGTGGGAACTGTGATAGGACTGGGTATATTTCTTCTTATGTGTTTTCAGAGGGAGGGGTAGCAAGTAGCACCACTTTTCATAGAATCACAGAATGTGTTGGGTTGGAAGGGACCTTTAAAGGTCATCTAGTCCAACCCCCCTGCAGTAAGCAGGGACATCTTAAACTAGATCAGACTGCTCAGAGCCTCATCAAGCCTGGCCTTGAATGTCTTCAGGGATGGGGCCTCCACCGCCTCTCTGGGCAACCTGTGCCAGTGTCTCACCACCCTCATTGTAAAGAACTTCATCCTAATGTCTAATCTAAACCTACCCTGCTCTAGTTTAAAACCATTGCCCCTCGCCCTATCGCTACATACCCTTGCAAACAGCCCCTCCCCAGCTTTCTTGTAGGCCCCCTTCAGGTACTGGAAGGCCACAATGAGGTCTCCCCGGAGCCTTCTCTTCTCCAGGCTGAACAACTCCAACTCTCTCAGCCTGTCTTCATAGGAGAGGTGCTCCAGCCCTCTCATCATCTTCGTGGCCTTCCTCTGGACCCACTCCAAGAGATCCATGTCCTTCTTGTGCTGAGGGCTCCACAGCTGGACACAGTACTGCAGGTGGGGTCTCACAAGAGCAGAGTAGAGGGGGAGAATCACCTCACTCGATCTGCTGGCCATTACATCAAATGTTCTTAGTATTCACAAAATTTCTTCTTAAGCATACTTCTCTCTACCCCAAATGTTTGTTAATTTAGAATGAAGGCTAAAACATTTTTCTGTACTAATTTTACATTTACAGTTCAGGTAAGACTGGAACAGCCTTGACGTTTAAAACTGTGTACAATTCCCATGAGAAAAAATATAAACTGGATTTAGAGGAAACCTTTAACGTGTACTTTATCTGAAAGTTTTAAATTACTTTCCACGGCCTAGCCTTGAGGACTGGTGTTATACTATAATAACTTTCCAGAGATGACACTAAGAAAAAGAAAACGCAGTTAACTTCACTGCTTACAAGTGGGTTGTTAGGAAGAACACAGGGATGTTTTCCCTTCACAGCAATCTCTAGCAATACCATGGCAGGAGTTGCATATCCTACTACATGATCTCTTGGAGATGCACCCTTTCTCCTCAAGCTAGGCATTCTGAAACAAGACCATCCAGCAGTTAACTCTGTCCACTCTGTTTCAGGCTGACTTCAGAAACACCGTACATGGCTCAGAAGTGAGACTGATGACCATTATACCTTAATTTTCTTTATATCTTGTTAGCACTTTACTTTAAAATGGCACTAGGGTGTTTTTCTACCTATGAGGATTTTGTTGTTGCTAAGAAGTGTTATTTTTAAAGGAAAAGGATTAGCTGGCTGCTGATTTAAGTTCCCCAGGCTTGCTTGCTAAGGAGTTAGACAAAGACCAGTGCCAGCAAATGGAAAGACCTAGCCCTTTTGAAAGCATGAACCATTAGATCACCCCAGCAGCAACCTGAAACTGCATTGTTTGCCACACTACTGTTCATATCAAGAGACTAAAATCCTGGATTAGACACTCTGAAAGTGCAGTGCCAGGAGTATGTGATGTACACTGTACCTATATTATTCGATACAGACAAGATTATATGGGGGGAAGGGAGTAGTAACCCAACAAATATGTTCTCCAGTACAAAGAACTAAACCAAAGAGTAATAAATGTTTTACAGTATGCTTTTCACCCAGTCTCTCTCAAGTACTGACTTTGTTGCTGTGGGGAGGTAGAAGCTGAACTAGTTATTTTATCTTCGAATACCTATTAAAATGGTCTCACCTATACCATGACAGCCCATGCCTTAGATTTCCTGCGTTAGCTTCCTGCTCTGTAGAAGCACTAGAATTGCTTCACTGATTATATAAAAAGACTAGACTGCAAATCAGGATGAAATTCAGGTGCTTAAGCATCGGTATGATGTTTAGGTGCCTGTTTTAGCCATCACCTGACCTCCAGCCCCACTCCAGAAGAACAATGGTCTCCTTTAACTCCTGTGTTATATCTAACAGTCCTATATGGATGTTTCAGATTTAAGGCATAGAGGGCATTTAAAATAGCACTTTATGCTGGTGTTTAGAGACCCAAATTACTTCCTAATGTTAGTGATAATATCAATAGATCATATAAAATATATCACATACACTTTATGTGTTATGGGAACCTGATAGATCTTTCAGATGACTCTAGGTAGTTGAATTTATTCTCCTCAGCTCTCAGGAGTGGATTTTACTGCATTTTCTGCATTCTTTTACAAAACCATGGTAGGAATAGGTAGCTTTTGAGATAGGCCTTTAGTTGGGTGTGGAGTTTGGGGGAATGCTTTATGAAGACATTATCTACCTACTGAAAACCTGATCGTAAAGGACATGTCACATACAATGGTAGATAATTAAAAGGATTAGTAGGCCATACATCTTTTACTACTACATCAGTCTGCAGAAGCAATATATTCCAAAAGTATATTATTGCTAAGTAGCTTTCATCTCTCTCGACAAGAAGTAATCAGGCCCTCAACCACTTTTTAGACTTATACTTTCACACTCAGCTCATGCTTTGTTGTTCTATGTGTGATTTGACAGGTCATCACTCAGTGAATAAGCATTGATAAACCAAACAAAAAGCCCTATATAAGCTTAATATTGCTATTGTACTAAAAATATTTTGTTTTTTCAGACACAACTCGACCTCCAAAGAAAGATGAAGAAAATGGGAAAAATTACTACTTTGTATCACATGACCAAATGATGCAGGATATATCAAACAATGAATATTTGGAATATGGCAGCCATGAGGATGCAATGTATGGGACAAAACTGGAAACAATACGAAAGATCCATGAGCAGGGACTAATTGCAATACTTGATGTAGAACCTCAGGTAACTAATTAGAAGTATATGAAAATGGGACTTATCACAAGTCCTTCAACCTTATTTTATTGAGATACATTTATTTTTATTGATTGCATACTAGGTAAGTAATGCATACAATAACGTGGAATAAAAGTCCCTGGAACACCAAAGTGTCAATCTGTTAGGTAGAATTCTGGTAATCATCTAGTGAGAAGAACATACAGCAGAAACAATAACATAGTTTAGCTTGGTATGCAACCACTGTGGCTTGAAAATCTACTTACCGTGTAACTTTTTACTGTATTAGCCTCATATCCAGTGAAACTATCAAAACAAGTGATTGTCATTGCCTGCCAGGAGTACCGTTTTGATATTTTCAAAAATTTATCTTTGATGCTGTATTAGAGGGTAATCTTGTTCCTAACTGTGACGCTTGGCTCCCTATCTCTATTGAGCATTGTCAGAAACATTTGTGGTCAATCACCGATATTGATGCTGTTTGTACAATGACCAGATCAGCGTTGTTACTTTACAGACTCCTTTCTGTGTTGCAGTATTATACTTTTTGGAAGTGGGCAAGAAGGAAAATCAGGCTCTCAAGAAACACTAATAGTTTGTTCATTCATTATATAAAATCTTCAGCGGAAACTTCCAATCTTTCTGTTGAAACATCCACATAGTCATGACTTTCAACTCACAAGGATGTGTTTATATGTTTTGTTAAGGGGAACAACATGAATATGGACAAACATGATGTTTATATTATTCTAGCAGATTAAAGGAAATGAAAGGAAAGACAAATTAAAATTGTGACCAGTATGTTATCTATTTAAATTTGCTGCCTTCTTTCTTCTTTGTGAATGGATTCAAGAACTTCAAATTCTTTAAGAATTTTGTAACAGAAATATGACACCTGACTAAATTATTTAGGACGGTTCACATAGTATGCCAGTGTGGTGCTGTTCTGAAAAATAAAATCCCACATTTAACTGTTTTCAGGGAGAGCAGCATTTATAGTTAGTTCAAATGCAGCAGCTGTTAAAAGCAAACTGTCTTGATAAACCTTCTCAACTTGCATTATTCAGAAGCGTTACAATTCTCAGAAGCCGTTTTAATCTTTGTTAGACTATATTTACTTCTGGTAACAGCCACCTTTGCTACACTTCCTCCAGCACATGTCTAGCAAGCCTCTTTCTTTAAACAGCTTCCTCCTGCATCCACCTCAGCTCATTAAGGCCAGCCTGTTCGTGGACTTATTCCTAGTTATCTTAAACTGCTTGCCTGTTTTCCCTTGCGTACTTTTAGTCATGTGAGTTTTCTTCACTTTCACATATGGAGTTTATCTCTTGTTTAGAGGAGGTTGGCATAGATTTTATATATAGGTGGGTTTCAAGTAGCAGAGATGAAAACCTCTTTAGCTTGGGAAAAGGATGGATTGTAGGTTTTTCTTTGTTGGTGTTTTTTTGTTTGTTTAAAAAAAAAAGAAAAAACTTTGGAGAAGACAGGAAGTGGAAAAAGCAAAAAAGAGAAAAAAAAGACTGACCTTTAGTAGTCTTACTTTAGTCCATCCATTTGAGTTCAGCTGAGATATGTTTACTTACTGTCCTGCACTTCAGTCTAGCCTGGATCTGTACCAGAGTTTCACATATGGCGGATCTGTGTGTCACTCAATAAATTATGACTAAGTCAACTTCTTAATGGGAACTCTTTTCCATAGATTTGGTTCAGGTGATTGGTGCTGCATTTACTGCATTAGTGCTATGCTCACCTTTTAAAAATTTCACTATGCTTACTTTTTAAAAACTTCAAACCTGTCACATCACATTATCATTTGTTTCAGAAAATAATAGTTTAAAAGTGTTGATAGGTAGAAAAAGTAGACAAAAATGATATTCTAATAAATTTTTATTCTAAAGTATAGTTGGCTCTTTTCCCTATTTGTGGCATGACTGAATTTTTTTACCTGGTGTTAATTGTTCAGTTTAAATGCAAACAGAATTTTGCACTCTTTGAGACTGTATGGAAAAAGCCTCTCTGAAAATGCTAAAGTGTTGTCTTGAAAACTCACTTTAATTAAGGATAAATACATGGTTTGACCACTAAAAATGTAAACTCATGCAAAAAGTTAGGTGTCTGTCTTACTAAGGTCTTGACTCCAAATCAGTTTAAAAACAAATACCAGCATTTTTAAGTCACGATTTTGTATCTTTTGCTTGTATGACTAAAATTATTTCACATTGATTGTTGGGGGATTCTTCTAAAATATCTGATTTTTTTTCACCTAGGCATTGAAGGTCCTGAGAACTGCAGAGTTTGCTCCTTTTGTTGTTTTTATTGCTGCACCTACGATTACCCCAGGCATTAATGAGGTATGGCATGTTGCAATCTAATCTCCTATCAGAGACAGAATTAAGGATGAGATTCAAATATGCAGATAAGACTCTTTAATTGTTTCCTTGTCTATAAATGGAGAGGCAGAAAGACAGTTGTATGGCAGCACTATTAAGTTGATTGAGATGTATTTGTTGTTTATTAACTGATTTTTCTAATTCAAAATTTGAACTTCAAGTTGAAGGATCCACATGACATATTCTAAAAAACCATATTCTTTTATTTCATTCTCTACCCTAGCTCAAAGATCCATTCCCAAATCCTTGACAAATCATTAGCACAAATTACTCAATTCTGAGTTGCAATGTTAACACTAGATTACAGCTGGCCTGAACTGAAGAAACTGGTGTGCGTGACTGTGCTGTCATCCCACCTTTATCTTTCAGTATTTTTTCTATACAGCAAATATATATCAGGAATAGGCTTATTATTTTCAAAGACTGTTCCCTGAGAATTGGAAGCTTTGACCAAAGGGTTAATTGCTTGTGGAATAATGTGAACTATTCATGGAGGTCCACATCCTGAATTTCCTACTTAGTTTGTATAGAGTATCCATTCTGCAGAGTGCTACTGATTTCAAAGATGATATCAAGCAATTCTGCATTTAGCTCACAGCAGGGCAAACGGTATTTATACAAACACTTTATCTGCTCAGCCTTTTTTAAACCGTGATAGTAAGGTATTTAATCAATTGGATTTGACCATGAATCTGTTCCAAATCCCCTAGATGTCTCCTTGATCACGCAAAAATAAAGTCAGAAGCCCTGTCTCTACAGCCTCTTTCTATAGAAATGTAATTATGATATCATAAGTATGAAACTATGACATCACTACAGAGGCTTGCAGGAAAACAAGGAACAAGACAAACATACTTAAATGCAAATACCCTGAATGATTATTAAAATAGCAAGTGGAGAGTGAAAAGTACTGGCCTCAAGCTGTAATTTTACTGGTAGCTGAGGCTTTCCACTAGTTCACTGTTGCTGAAGGGAGTGATTCTCTCTAGCTTGCTTCTGGGACATGTACTGCCAGTCTGCACTGGCCATGGCACTTTCCAGATCCTTTAGGGAGCTACTTCAGTTCTAAATTGGACTTTTGCCAGTTTTCAAGCAGCTCACAAAGGCTCTGACAAGTACCAGTGCCAGAACAAGCAGTGAAGGCATACAGCCAGGAAGAGGGATAGGAGGGGGAAGAAGGATCTTTTAACTTTCACAGTAGTAAGTTATGTCATTTCACCGTAAGGTATGGACCCATACCTTAACTGGTAAATGTCACACAAGCGTACAGACGAAGATCTCTCAGAACATCATAATTTGCAATGTTAGTGAAGTGACAGTTTGTCTAACTGCTGGTGTTGGCGTGT
Organism: Stercorarius parasiticus; assembly: GCA_013396915.1. NCBI lineage: Eukaryota > Metazoa > Chordata > Aves > Charadriiformes > Stercorariidae > Stercorarius > Stercorarius parasiticus. The sequence goes on along the minus strand of VWZL01006222.1, from coordinate 72,465 downwards.
GCTGTAAATAAATCAGTACAATCTTGAGAAAATGCTAAAATTTTGTATTCTGCCCTGAATTTGCCTTTGTCCAAGCAAATGGCATGGCATCACTTTAAAAACGGAGTTGTTCTTAGGATGTGTGAGGGAAGCACTGTGCGTGCAGCAGCTCTCAGGCAGCCAGGTACCCTGTGCAATTATGTAGTTGCCTGGGTTTGTTGCCTCCGTACCTGTGTCTCAGCTCCCACATAGTCTTCCTTGGCCTCACGCATCTGCCAGGGGTATTTAACTTTTAATCTCCCAGCTGCAGGATATAATATAGAGGCATTTGGGACAGAGGGAGAAAATGCTTTCTGTGGTACACTGGCAAGAGGACAGAAATGTACCTTTTATAGTAGTGGTGGGGAAATATTTGTTCATGCCAAAGAAATATTAGTAGAAGTAAAGTGTTATGTTCTAAATATTTGCATTCACGCTCAATGGCTGTGTCTTTATTTTAAGGTCTTGTGACTAAAGTCTCTGTGCATGCAGGGTTTCACTCAGGCACATGAATTGCTGAACTGAGGCCACTCTTATAAAGCATGCTAATTTATGAATCAATTAAACGTAAGGAAAGGGAAGGGCGGGAAATGGTAATAGCAACAGACCTCACCCAAATACAGGATCCTATTTTCCAGGGTTTACTGGGCTGCATGAAGGGAGATATGCAAATTCTGTGTGTGTGTGTGTTAGCAGCCTGCAAGGCAGCAAACAAGGGTGGAGAGTGTGTGTTTCATATTTCCCATTCATGCTTCCTTTTTGAAAGGTTCATTTGCATAATGAGTATCCCTTTCCGTTTATCCTCTTATCCTACTTTGTTTATTTTACTTATGCTTTTTGAGAACACTTCTGTAAATGACTGTCCTTTTTTCCCCCCTTACATTTTCTTAAATTTCATCTTTGCTTTTCTTTTCATTTTCCTGCACTCGTACTAATTGTACATAGCTGCCAAAATGGTGCAGAAAATTGCCTGTAAGTACCAGCTAGGGGCTGACAAGGTAGTCCTGGTTATTTCAGTAGTTTTAGAATGTAGATACGCTCGCTCCCATTCTCCACTGGAATAAAAATTTAATGTAATAATGACTTCAGATATCTGCGCTAAAATTATTTGCTAGTAAAAAGAAACTAGAGACTAAAATTTCTACTCTTACAGCTGTACATCTGAACTTTGTGGTAAAATCAGTGCAGAGGCCTGATCTTAAAAGTATCTCTCTTGAGACACTTTAGCCTATCATAGACCACACAAAATATCTCAATAATCGAGGACACACAGCAAGAGTCAGGAGACAAAATATTATGCTTTCCAACTGAATATAGCGGTGCACTATGAGCAATTCTGCAAAGCATAAAACCAATTTAAGTCATATAGGAAATCTCCCAGAGTGTACACACCTGTCTGATCACAAAGGAAACTTAAATCAGATTATTGCTGGGCTAAAACAGAGAGAGGAGAGAGCATATCAGGAAACATTGGAGTTGTTCCTCTTTCCTCCAGCTGTTTTCTACCTCCCGTTGCCCAGACAAGAGCAAAGAGGATTTTGCAGGCTCCGCTTTTTTGATCTAAATCTTTATTGAGCCATGTGTAAATCTTTATTGAGCCAAATTCTTCTGAGTTTTAGCTATGCTTTCTCCCTTCCTACAGCCAAAGAATAAAAGGAATTTTTCTTAGAAAGTTTGCAGTCCACCAGCCTTTTAAATTAAGGAGAACTTCTTTCTGTTTGGAGCAAAATTGGCAGAGGCCTGACGGTGTGTTTATACCTTGTTCACGGCCTTAGAAGGGAATATTAGTAATTTGTTAGGCGGTGCTTTGACTGTCACAAGCAGCAGCTATTGTCCTATGTATTTTAAGGCCAAAAAAACCCCAGCCCTCAGAGACTGAAGATATCATTCTGGTGGCCATTATGCACTTGGGAGAGATTTGTGGATAAAAGCCATGTTTCACTCCTTTCTGTCCCAGCTATGATGGAGAAGGAGAGAAGGTCAGAAAGTGAACTGAATTCTGGTGATCAGGAAGGAAGAGTCTGTTTCAATAATGGACACATTGCAACCAGACCCACATAAAATGCCTATTGCATGAGAGCTGAGGGGAGATGGAAAGACAGATGTTCTGCTCCCAAACGTGAAATGACCAAAGTTGTGGTCATTCATTTGTCTGTCTGCAGCTAGCTGAACATTTTTGATAAATATCTTCTTTCTTGACACTATTGAGAGCACAACTGCTGAAGAATATTCTTCTTGGAGAATAATCTGGGATGTTCGCTATTCAAAATCTAATTAAGAAATTTTAGAGAAACTGAGAGGAACTTACTACTGCGAAAATTTTGAGGAAGTGTTAGCTTCAAAGATGAATTTTGGCAATTACTTACAGACACAGATGACACTTAGCCAAGTCTGATGTGGTTTTGAATGTACAGACAGATACTCTGTTACAAACAGGTGAAATTTGGTCCCAGAATAAAACAAAAATCAAGAACTGTAATCTCTTTTCTTTTTGCAGAACTTTCTCAAGTTTGAACCTATTTGAAATCTGCTGCCTGTCCCAAACTCATTACTGCCCCTAAAAGTATAAGAAAGAAATAATATTTTACATTTCCAACAGGCTAGAAAATTTAGATTTTCCAAAATACAACCCACTTTGATCCCAGTAAAGTTGGATCTAGGAAAACTAAGGCAGAAAAATATTAAAATCTAATGAATTTTTGAGACTCTTACTTTTGTGACATCTATGTGTGCAAGCTAAATATTAGTATTCATTCTTCTCTATCTACCAGTTATTTTTTTTAAGATGAGATGGCTGTAAGTTTTTCAGATTTTTATTGTCAGTCACAGTAAGACAGATGCTTTAGTGAGAAAAGTTCATTCCCATACTTGTAGGTAAAGATGACGCTGGGAAATCTGAATAGCAGTTAAAAAGCTACATACGACTTAACAGTTCTAAGGCTTCATGGGGGTTTTTCAGGTACTGTTAGCTTTGTGCCATGAGATCAAAACTCTTTTAAAGGTGCAATATGATTTTGCTAAAACTGGCTTTAAATACAAAATTTAAAGCAAGATATGTTTAAAGCACTGAAAATATTCCGCTTGACAAGTATGAGGTTTTTCCTTCGTAGGTTAATTTAAACAGAAAAGTTCAGATCCCCTGCTGATAGAAATTGATGTCTCTCTTGGAATCTATGAGAAGCTGGCAGTTTACCTAACTAGGTTTTTGGCTTAAAGACACTGGGCCATATGAAATGTTCCACAAATATATTTAATATTAGTATTGATCCGTATATCCCCCAGTTTGTTAATAGCCTAAATTAAATTTGCATGCACTGGTATTTTCTACGGAAGTTCCAGGCATTACCAGCGATGCATAATGTTCCATACAAGGAGCATCCCTTGTACAGAAGCGCATGTGAGGAGTATTTGTCTGACTTTGAATTAAATTTGTAGTGATTATCAAGTGAAGGTGGCATTTCCCCACTCATTTGAGGCTACAGCTTCAGGAGAGAAGCAGAATTGTAACTTTGGTGCAGAACTTCTCCTCCAGAAGTGGTTGGTTTCGTAGCTACACGGAAGGAGAACTGTCTCAGCACAGGTTGTTCCCTTCAGAGGACCTGAAAGCTGCTGTTCCACAGCTACTTGTCACTGTGATTACAAATACTTGGGAAGTTTAAACAGAAAAAAAGGGGAGAGGGGAAGTTTCTTATCAGCTGAATAAAATTCTGTTCCCAGAATAATTTCACGTGAAAACAGCTCTGGGCACTGTGTCTGTACTTCCTGCAGCCTAAACTCTGTTACAACAAAGTGTATCCCAGTTGATTGATCAAGTAGGGTGACCCTATAGATACTCCAGACCAGCAGGAGTCTGTACTGTTCATATGTAATTTTGCCCCATATCCACCCCAAACCTGTGGGGTGGGAAGGACTTGATTACCTTCCCATGGCTATTTCAAGATTCCTGAAAGCAACAAATGATTTTTTTTTTAATTTCTAAGGGAATTTTCGGGAAGAGAATTCAAACTTGTAATTGCTGCAGAGCCCTATAAAGGAGCCTTTTTGCAATCCGGCACTCTCAGAAAGGCAGAACTCACTAACGAAGCCCATCGCTGTAGCGTTGCTGGCTGCACACCCACAAAGCAGGGCACCCGCAAAGTCAGATAAACGTGCTTCTGTAAGGACATTGACACAAAGCCATGGAGAGCACCGGTCTGCTGTCGCTGGCCTTTGAGCACGGGCCGCGTGGTTCATCTTCAGGATCTCACACTGGGAGATGCTGGAAATGGCATGCTCTGAAATAGGAACCGCAAAGTAATGTGGAGTGAGAACTTCCTTATCAGTAAATGAGTATTAAAGGAAGTAGATCCAGAAGACTGATGTTGAACAGAAAACATGACCGAAATCGTGAACAGCTGATACCTGACAATATACTCTCTCCTGTTTCTCATGTTCTTACCTGGACATAGACCAGATAGCTCGTATTTGTGCACTTTGTACGTTTTATTCATATATGGTCTCCGTTGCTCATGTCTGTGCTGCTTTTCTAAGCTTCCATCCTCTGCCTTGCTTTTTTAATGCTAGACTTGTGTTTTGTCTCAAGTAATGTCAATAACTTGAGTGCCGTTTGAATGTCAGCTTCAAGAGAGAAATTGTGCCATTTCTCCCACGTGGTTCCATATATTTCAGTGAAGGATGAAAACCACCTAGGCTTCCCTAAGACTTTTTAGCCAGTTTCCTTCTCTGTAAGTAACTGCTAGAAAGCTGTTGTAGAGGAGTATGAAAGGATCCAACTTCTCTCTCTCCCATTTTCTTTCCTGACCGCCAAACAGGATGAGTCTCTTCAGCGCCTGCAGAAGGAGTCTGAAATCTTACAGAGAACATATGCACACTACTTTGACCTAACAATTATCAACAATGAAATTGATGAAACTATCAGGCACCTGGAGGAAGCCATCGAGCTTGTGTGTACAGCCTCACAGTGGGTCCCGGTCTCCTGGGTCTACTAGGCCGGTCACGAGAGAATTGAAAAAAGAAAAATAATCTGTCATTACTGGGAACCACCTCATACATGGAAAACCTCTTCGTTATTGACCTTGTGTCAACAGGTCTTGGCCCCTAGAGACTACCTAGATGTAGTGTGACCTAAATTTATAATTATTGTCATGTCCGAATAGATAGGAGGAGGGGGAAAGACAAATTAAACACTAATTTAAAGAGACAGTATCTTTTTTTTAATCATTTCTCCTAAACTTTAATAAAATGTATCTTTAAATATATGTATTATTCAGTCCTTTGGAATGTTATATTTTTGGAAATCATAGCTTTTTATTTCAAGGGCCCCTAAAAACTGCACAAAATAGATGCTGCTTTCTATAATCTATTTTAATAGTAATAATAATATGATTCTGTTACCTTAACTTGGGGGTGGAACACTACATTCTTTTTAGAGTCTGATTTTATGAATTGGAGTACTTTGCTTTCCTTTATTTATTTGAAATAATTAGTCTAGTGGTTACGAAACAAATTCATAAATTTTAAAGGCCTTTCTTCGCTTTTTTTTTTTCTAGGATAGCATTTTAAGTACTTTTGTGTAACATCCAGATAATGTGATACTGTCTCTTTGAAGAACTCTGTAAAACTTTTAGAAATTTGAAATTGGGTCTTGACTCTTAATGCATGTGGACAGTCGCAAGCGTTCATGCCGTTGGTGTATCTGTGTTGAAAAAACCTGTAATCTACAGCAAAGTACATTCCGTTCATGGGAACACGTACCCAAGGGAATAAAGTAAAATATTATTCTGACTAAGTTGTAAACCTATGCACATCCCTTGCATTTTGGGCAACTTTATAAAAAAAAAAAACCTGATTTTTATTAATAATAATCATGTAGTGAAATGTGTTTGTAATTTTGTCTCAATTTAATTTGTTGTAAGGTGGGAGGGGGCAATTACTGGTTTCACCATTTCAGATCTGTGTTGTCTGAGAGTATTAACGTTTTAATTAAGTTTAAGCAAAGAAATGCTGATTTTTAATATGTATGTAATTGTTAAAAACTGCACACATTTTAAAAGAAAATACTGTGCAATGAAGAAACCAGTTTAGGCATTGCGATAAACTGACTATTCCAAAAGACTCATCTACAACAGCCCTGTAAATTCCTTTAAAAATGGTAATTGACTCTACAGTCTGACCAATTTTTTTTATTTTAAATATACTTCCTTTTATGTGTTCAACAATTAAATGCTTTTGGGTCCTTCATTTCATCACAGGGAGTTTCAAGAACAAATCAGTGACTCTTGCAGTGAGAAAAGGTTTCTTAAAGTCTGTTAAGGGAAGGCCCTGCTAGGGGCACAGCCTGTTCCAGGAGCTCGGGTTGAACAAATTTAGAATTAGAGCAGATCCAAGAAAGAAAATTTAACCACGTGCTGACCTGGTGTTTTGCTTCCCTTCTTCATGCTCTCACTGGCCCAGGTGGTTAGCAATTTTTTTCTGAAAATGGTTAACAGAAGCGAGCATTGCCACCAAGAGGTGTTCCTTAAAATTATTTATTTCAAAAGCTTGGTTGGCTGTGCTGCTGTATAGTATGAAATTTCATGTTTATATAAAAATGATACAGTGTTCTCAAAGGACTTATCCTCAAAGTTGAACTATCAGCTGTAATTGATCTGTGGGCTGTTCCAGTTGTTTGGCAACACTCTGCATGTCATCGGAAAAGGTTCTCACAGTCAAACCTTTATCATAGGGGTAATTACCATAAAGTGCATAGGTTGCTAATTTTCTCCTACTGCAGGTCAGGTGGTCAAATATCTGTCCTTGTAAAATCCTTGGACGAAATCTCGGTCCAGCCAGGCATTCCAGCCAGCCAGGTCGGGCAGTGTGTTTCTTCCGTGCAGCATTCCCAGCACAGCTCCCAGCCTGCAGCGCAGGAGGGAACTTGATCAATCTCTTACCCCACCTGCTGAACCCACTTACACTACAGCTGGAATCACAGTTCTGTGATTGTGTCCCAAAACAAGTACCGTAACCAAGTACCTTGAGTTTGTAGTTTGCGGAGTGTTGGAAAACAGCCGATGAGAATGTGTATGGGCCTCACGTAAGGAAGCCAGCGAGTAAGAAGGAACCTGTTGGATTAATAGTAGCTGCTCATCTGTTCTGAATTTAGCCCCTGTAAAAGGGGATAGGTACAAACTGTGAACTATTTAGTGAGTAAGAGGTAATTTTTCAAGCAGTTGTGCCGTGTCATTTTAGTCCTGGATCGACTTTAGGAGGTGTTCCTGTAGATCAGCTCTTGCAATGGGAGTATTACGCACTAGCTGAGCTCATCGAAGTGACAGGTTGGTTCGTTCACTCTCAAAACTACCTCTTTTCCCAGTAAAGCACAAAGATGAGAAGACCTACTGAAAATCAAGCAGTGAAGTGTTTCTGGTGTTAGGAATACAAACTTCTTCTCTGGTAAGCATCGGTATCTGGCTTCAGTGACACATTCTTCATCGCAAATGTTTATGACATTAAACAGGTAAAGTAATTCTGATAATTTGCGTGTAGTCCACCATAAATGTTTTGACTACACACTTTTGACTCTGTTATTGTGAACTTCTTGGAGTTTCTGTGTATCCAGCCTGTAAGGATAGAAAACTCATGAGGCCCGAGGCCCGTGAGGGTGCTTCTGCCTTACATAGATGACAATAAGTAGTGATTTAATGTAACTAATACGCTTTTCTTCTCTCAAGTGGAGCTACCATTCAGTTAATATTACACAGTAGAAAGAGTAACTTGGAGAGCTTTGGGCCTTTGATTCTCACTGTATAATAGCCTATTATCGGGAGACAAAAACTGTAAAGCACATCAGTTAGCGTACTGTCCTGCCTCCTCTTTACTGCAGATTGTTTTCCTTGTAGGAACCTTTGGTAGCAAAAGATTAACTTGGAACCCCCCTAGGCTTTAAGTACAGCTGAACCACGCAGCCCAGTGAGCTCCATGAACCAGTTTCAGCACAGTCCCAGGATGCGCAGAGCAAGCCCAGGACCCCTCAGTCTGCCCAAACCACCTGGCCTCCCCTGCCTTCTGCCCGGCCTAAACCCTTCTGCTCCATCCATGTTGTTTGTGTGGTACGTAGAGGGTAAAAGGCTGCCATAAATTCAGCTGGAAGCTTCACTCGCATAGGGAAGACTCATGCAGGTGCAGAGCTAATGTTGTGACTTTTTAACTTTTTTTCAATCTCCGACTGGAGAAGGGTCCTCCTAGTACTGTAAATATCACTGCATAATTTAGAGTGCCTCTTGGATTTCTCTAAATTATGCTGAATGTGACCTCAGAAGCAGCCCTGGGATTGGGAAGAAACATATTTCTGTTTGCCCCTTTTATACTTCATTTTTGTACAGGGGCTCATAGATTTGTAAAGAAAACTTGATCTTACCAGTATGCTGCCTCTCAGTCTGACTGATGCCTGTGATTTCAAGGTGTTACGTTGGTCCAATAAATGTTCATTAACCTCTGCTTCCATTTACTTAATAAAAGTACACTAGGTTATTCAATGTCTCAGAGTGGTAAGATTATTGCATGGGAATGGTAACCTAGTTTGGACAATCCCGGCCACTGTCATGCGACCCACAGCATGCAGCTGTTTAAAATCAGAGGGACATTTTTAATCATCTCCACCAAATATGAATTCTTCCATATGTTTTAGCATTGGTTTTCTTTTTATTTGATTTGGGTCAAGAAGGATGCTGTGTCACCAGCCTCTAAGTGAAAATATCGCTACCTAGTTGAGAAACTTTGTTAGCAAGGTTATTCGGTTGATTTTGAAAGGACAACATAGAAGATGAGACGTTACAGCCTGAGCCGCATTGAACTGGAGCGTGTACTTCAGGAACTGGATACTAGAGCCATTAGGAAAAGTTAATGCACAGACTGACTTCAGTATCTGTTTCATTTTTATTCTTTTCTCTAAGGAAATTATTCCAGAGTGCTATTATTTAAACAAATATTTGGAAATATTGCCAAAGCTTGCATTGGTTTTTGCAAATCTAGATTGAAATACTAGGTGCAAACAGTCCTGGTCCCATTCTCTTTCCCTGCAGTTAGTTCTCAACATCTTTAATGAAGGCAGTTAGAACTCAGTTTCAGGGTTTAAAATGCTTGGTAGAAGAGCATTTGTGAAAACTAAAGGAAAAGTACATTTCTTGACTGACTAGAGTAAGAGTCATCTGTTTTTAGAAGCTAAATTGACAGAGAATGATCTAAAGCAGACACCACAAAAAGTCTGCTTTCTTTATGTATATTCATTTTCTTAATAAGCCTGTCTCTCAGTCTAGTTTATCCAGTACTTTTAATAAGCTAAGAGATACCTGTAACTCGCACCAAGGAGACTGCTCCACATCATTGTGTCAAATAGTCACATATAAATTAAAGCATCTGCATGACGGGAAATACCTCATAGACAAGCAGGGCAGAAGTAGCTTCTGAATGATTGTGCCTTGTGTGCACACCATGAGGATGAGTGCACAAGCTTCAGTTAGAGCGCAGTGGGTTTTCTCTAACAATACACACAGTTAGTGCATCTACAGTAATTTTTACTTTCTTCCCCCCTTTAGTGATTTTTAGCAGTCCTGCTCCAATCCCGTGAAAGCTGGACTGAAGCAAGTACAGAAGCTGTTTGGCTTCTTTTGATTCAGCCTCAGGGTTAAAGGTTTTAAAGCCTCTTTCCCAGGCCTGTACATAACATAAATTATTAATTCTTACCTTGGAAATGTGTTTCCTGTAGCTGTAATCTCAGTTAAGGTTTTAGACAGAAAGTTAATCGCTTTCATGTAGTCTTAACCTTTTCTTTCTAAGAAAAACTAAGGGGGGGGGGGTGTGTCTGTGCACGCCCATGCATTCTGCTGTGTCTTTTCTTAGTGACTGCCATGGGAAGATTAGTAACAAGCAAATAAAATTTGGCCACATCTCTACCATATGTTCTTATGATTAGTATGTAACTTGAGCCTGGTTTTGTGTTGGGGAAGAAAACCGAACTAGTAGCATATTCCACGCTTTATCATTGAAAGAGTTCATGGTGAGTATTAGGAAAATAATTGCAAATTTTCCCTTGTCGGTAGCCATAGCTAATTTTTCCATCCGCATAAAGAAATAGCCAAGGGGAAGGGAGCAATTTGCTTGTGGTTTTACATGAAACTCATCTTGAAGCTGAAATGCGTGTCTGGTTTTCTCCATCGCTGGCCACCCAGATAGAGTCTTTGCTTTCACTGCTTTTCACAAAATAGTCGGGGGCAGGGGGGGAGGGGGCAAGCCCTGAAAATAGCAGAGATAACACGTGGATTGTGCTGAATGTCACAGTTAACAAACCAGGGAATACATCAAAAACATGACCAGGCTTTTAAAAGAGATGCAGCAGAGGTGGGAGACCTCCACGCCCAGGTCTGCTATGGGACTAACCCATTGAACACACGAAAAGAAATTCAAATAGATACAAACCAGCAGAACTGCCTTATACTTGGGTCCATCTTTGTGTTACTGGGGAAAGGGGGAGCAGGTGGCATCGCACTCGGAAACTTGATTTTAAGATTTATTTTCCTAGCAGTTGGCAAATGTGCCTTGCCCCTGCTGTGTCCAGTTCTGGGCTCCCGGGTTCAAGAAGGACAGGGAACTGCTGGAGAGGGTACAGCAAAAGGCTACAAAGATGGTTAGGGGACAGGAACACCTCTCTTATGAGGAAAGGCTAAGAGACTTGGGTATTTTCAGTCTGGAAAAAAGACGACTGAGGGGGGATCTTATCAATGCTCATAAATACTGAGAGGATTGGTGTCGGGAGGATGGGGCCAGGCCCTTTTCAGTGGTGCCCAGTGACAGGACAAGGGGTAACAGGCACAAACTTGAGCATAGGAAGTTCCACCTAAACATGAGGAGGAACTTCTTTCCTTTGAGGGTGGCAGAGCACTGGAACAGGCTGCCCAGAGAGGTGGTGGAGTCTCCGTCTCTGGNTTGGGCTAGATGATCTCCAGAGGTCCCTTCCAACCCCTGTCATTCTGTGATTCTGTGATTTAGTATCTTATTACAAAGGTCTTTTAAGATTCATCTCCATATTAACCACAGAGAGTTGAGGAGGAGAGAGAGACTGATGAATAGTTTTGTAGAATATTTTATCTTAATTAACAGGAAGTATTAACAGGTTACAATGATGTTAACAGTACATAATACTGAATGCTGAAGAATCCCTCCCAGGCTTACACAAAAATTAAGTATTTAAAACTGTTTTTTAATCTCAGTGCTTTTACACTGAGCAGCATTTGCAGGCACGCTACACGTAAAGTAACTTGGGGTTTCGTCAGTAACCCATCACAGTAACATTCGGTGGTGTTCAAATCTGGATTTCAGTAGGTGCTGTAGATATGGGTGTGGGTCCACTGTCTCAGCAAAAGACAGGTAGCTTTCCACTGTGAGAGGGAGGTATGCAAGTATTTAAATCAGAGGTGTTAAACCACTAACTAGCTTTTTTAGTACTAAGCTGCAAGGGCAGCATCCTCACTAAGATCTTCTATTGACCAAAGACTGAGACATTCCCAGGGCTGGAAGAAAGGAGGAGCGCTCAGGGTGAGCGCTCACCAGCAATGCTTCACTGTGCCAAGGCAGCTGCTCACAGAGCCTAAAATAAGGGGCCTCGCAGTCTGTGGGCATAGGTAACTTTACAGCTGTTTTCTTGCAGCAGTTCATTTTTTGGCTCAGTGGGTTGTCAGCAGTCGCTGGAGAACCCACCATAGCCAGGTCTGAACCAAGAACAGGGAAACCCAGCTCCACTCTTAAAAGCGACAGCTAGGAGGAAGAAAGCAGAAAAAATTCCACGCATCAAAGTGAACATCCACATCCCAGGGCATCGTCTGGTGAAGGTCATTGTGCCCTGTGGCACAGAGCAGAGATGTCTCATTCGTCTCTAGAATTTGTGATCATTTGTGACCCACGCTGCCCATCATCTGTGCAATGTTGGTTAACCAGCTGGCTCACAGCCACTTCCAAAGGAGACAAAGCTTCATAGCTCCCACAAGACTTACCACTGTTCTAGGTCTCTCCATCTAACCAAGACTTACCACCTTCTAGGCCCCTCCTTCTAAACTAGACCGGTCTTTTCAGTCCTGGTTAATGAGAAATCTTACTTCCATGACTCATCTCATTTACTTCCGTCACCAAACTTTATTTCTGCTATGTCTCTTCTGAGGTGGCGAGACCTAAACTGGGCATATTCCATATCAGGATGTACTACTAAAAGGCGTAATAGTCTATTGCATTATCATTTACTATTTTTCCTGTCCCGGTCCTTGTTACTTAGAGCATTTTGTTTGGTTTATGTCAGTTGATCTACCAGCCCTTCACAGCAATTCTCAGGTCGTCTTCTCCCCAAGAGCCCAGCCATGCCTGTGAGCAGTTCATGGTGTGTCTGCTGATATGCATTACCTTACGTATGTCAACATCTATTGTATCTATCTGTCACGTGGTTCCAAATTACCTGGCTTTCAAGTAATTTGAAATTCGTCAAAACCTACTTTAAGCTCTACTGGCCTAAAAAAATTCTGCATCTGCAAATTTTAGTGCTACTTTTTGCCTGTTAAAACTATCTATCACCTGTTTCAGCGCAGATATTTACAACAAGCTTTGTCTGATTGCAAGTTTATCATTCATTTCTGTACTTTGTCTTCTGACTCCTTGGCAGTCTCATACATCAAGGAAGTGCCTGTCCACATAGTGCCTGAAATATATCTTATTGTCAGAGCACATTGAGACATAATCATTCAGCATGGTGAGGAATTGCTACTGCCAGCTCCATCCCAATTTATATGCACACAGCTAGTTGTCCTTTGTTACTGATTGATCATGTTTGCCCACTTGCTTACTCCTGGCATTGTGCTCTTTACTTCTGGGCTTTTGATGATGAAAACAAAGCTAAAGCCCGCTGAGCTATGTGTATTTTTATACCTGCCTGCATGACACAGTTTGCTGCGATCCAGCAGATCCTCACCCCACCAGGCACTTGGTATTTCCTTGCCTGCAGCAAGGAAACCTCGCTTGTCCCCTGGTCTGCCCTCGCAAAGCTCGGGCCTCCCTAGACCTCTCCTCCCTCCTCCCCCGTACCCCTGTGCCTGTGAGTCAGCCCTCAGGCTAAGCAAAATAGAAATTAAAAAATAAAACAGTTGTTATTCAAAAATTAATGCCCACAGTCCATGTCCTCTCAGCTACAGGCATGTCCTACGGAGTTCCCAGCATAATCCCGCCTCACCCATCCAGAGCTAAACCAAACACCTGCCACATCCAGACCTCGCCGCCTGTCCTCTGCTGCTCCTCCTGCCCAGGACAGACAGGAGGGCTGTACGCATCCAGGAGCAGAGGTTGTGAGGAGCAGAGGTTACAGGGGAGGCAAGGTGGCTCCAGGCCAGGTGTGGGAGCCAGCCCACAGCATGGTGCGTGGGGGAGCCCTGGCTGCCACATTCTCGGCCTGACTCCTGCCAGCCCCACAGTTTGCTTCCTCCACGACCGCTCACAGCTCACCCCTCTCCAGGGGTTAAGAGCCCGCTGGGGCAGCCCTCGCCACATTACTCAGAGACAAGGTTCTCAGAGTTGTGAGGTTTGTGTCCACATGGCTGCTGAAATCCATGCTATACTATGGATCTATACTCTCCATGGACCTATACTACCCACTGCTACTGAGGGGAACAGCCCCTTCCCCGTGTTCTCATTGCCCAATATCCAGTTCAGGAAACCAGTTTTGTCCAAAGCTGACCCAAGGACAGCAGTTCCTTATCCAGCTGTCACACAGCTGTGCAAATGCTGGCGCTAGCCCAGGAGAGAGGGAGAACAGGGCCACCACCTGAGACCTCCACCTCATTTGGGCTACCGTGTTGGTCAGGGCTGTGGTGGCTCGAAGATCCCTGAAGATCCCACACAACTACGGCTCTGTGTTGTGTGATCCCACACAACAAGCTCTGGGTCCTTGGGCAGAATTGCGCGCCTCCTTTCTTATTTAACCGAGGCACGGCTTGACCCTGTTCCAGCTGAAGCCAGATAACTCCCAGCAGTCGTTTCCATAGTATGTGGTCAGATCTGATCAGTTGTTAGATATTTACTTGGTTTTCATCATTTTAATTAAAGCACATAAGTAACCAGCTCAGCGGCTGCTTGTGTATTGGTTCAGGGATGACGCAGAAGGAGGCAGACGAGCTACAAAGACGCCATCTTCAAAACAAGCTGTTTGCACTAAGTAGGGCTAATGACAAGATATAATGACAAAAGTTCTAGAATAAGAGCATTTTTACAGTGTGTCTTAAACTATAGTGTTGGGCCTATTTTGCTGAAGGGTTTTTTTAAATTCAATTGTTTTTATTTGGGCCCTGAAAAAAGAGAACATCTTCCCCTGTACTTTCACACCAGATCCATGCTGGCATGAGTAAATCAGTGAAAACCAGCAACTGAGTATGATCTTTCCAATTTAGCTTGTCCCCCTTTCACATAGAGCAATTACGTTTTCTTATTATCATCCCCAGTTTAACCCACTTATGCCCAACCTGACTTAGAAAATTTTAGGGGAAATAGTTGGGCTCCTAACCATCAAAAAAGAGCGAGGGGGAGGATGATGTTTTTAACTGGGACATTTCAGTGGTCCAGTTTCAAGCACAGCCAGCCCTGCTGCAGCAGCACAGCGAGGGCACGGGCAAGGTTTGGCTTGGAACCAGAACAAGCAGTTGCAAGCGGGGAAAGCTGGGGAGGGGGAATAAGGCGGGGGCAGAAGAAGGACACCTTAAGCTTGTCTCATTGCAAACCTATAGCCACCTCAAGAAGTTCCTGTCACAGGTCAAAACCCTTGTCTTTTAGATGCTGAACAAGCATGAAGTGAAATTCGCTGTTAATCCAAAAAGCAAATAAATAGAATGTGCACATAAAGTAAACCATGGGACAGGTGAGTAAATGTCTTGGGATTCTTCATAGAGAATGTAAGATTTATGCTGTCCAAATTAAGAATTAACTCTAAATCAGTCCTTAAAAGACAGAGAGATGAAGAGGGAAGTACAATAAAAATCAAAGGATGTGGTGAAGGTAAAAGGTGAGAAAAACTGCAAGAGTAATGAACTTTTCGCATTCAAGGCTAAAACTAACCACAGAGTACAAGATCAGACTGGTTCAACGAACCACAGGGTCAATGAAATCAGGCTTTGGGCAAGAGTTGTTCTGACCAGAAATATCTGTTTGCCATATTTGTATTCATCTTTATATTAGAGCTTAAAAGACCAGCTTTGCCCCAAGACAAAGAGACCTTTTGGTGCTGATCTTGTGCATGGTCAGGTTTTGACGTGTAGGTGCATCTGCATCATGTAAAATCTGAAGCTTGTCCAACAGCTGGCCACTTGGTAGTATCCCTTTGACACAGTTGCTTCTTAAACCTTATGTATTTTCAGTATCAAGATTATTTTGTTATGCTTAAAAATTAACTATGTGTTTTTCTTTAAATACTTGTGGTACTTTTTTCTTTATTTTTTTTAATTTGTGGTTATTATTCCATGGCTAACATTTTCTATAAAGCTCTTCTAAAACTGTTTTGGAGGTCACTGTAGCAGATTCTTCAGACTCCACGGGTGTCTATCAGATTCGGGTTGAGGGGAGCAGAAGGACCCAATATGATTAGTGTTTGTGCAACAAACCCTACAAAAAGACGTTTAGAAAGGTATGCTTGATGTAACTAGAAAGTATTTCTTTCTTACCCAAACTAGCCCTGTCTTCTGAAGCTCACACTGGGGCAGCAGTGATCATTACAGGCTATTTTCTTGCAAGGCCTCATGTACTCCAAAGGAGGAACAGCAGTTTTCCGGAATAAGAAGCTTTAACTCAGTTAATTTGGTTCCTCTTGAATTTGTGAGCACAAAAATTAGCAGGGGAAAACTCTAAATTTTTTTAGGAGCTAGCAACCAGGTGTCAAAAAGACAAGAATTAGCTAAAATACGCAATAACCCACTTCAAAACTGGCAATGAAGTTCCTGAGTCTCTGTTGGCTGCCATCTGCTGCCTTTCTAGCAAAAGTTACCTTTATTTACAGTGATTCTCCTTACCCTGGACTTCATATTTCTTTCTGAAACAGAAAAACAATGTAAGACTCCACAAGATAAACAAAATGACTAACAGCTACATTTCACAGGAGGTTACTGGCAGCAGCTGTAAATTTAAAGTCACAAAAAGGGACATAAAGCCAATGTTGATATTAAACATTGAGTAGGACCCCTAGGAATGCAACATGGGGGCAGAATTCTGAGACCAAGAGATGATACCCAAAATCAGGTCATTTCTTTTTTCTATTTACTTTGACTGCTTCTCCTTTCTAATTTAATAGCAATGGTCAAATACAGTGGCACCAGCGAAGAGCGTTGTGTTAACATGTACTATACCTTAAAACAAATTGCCTTCTCCCGGGACCTCAGATGCTTCGGTCTGGGAACACCAGCCCTCTGAATAAACTTTGGTCAGGAGGCATATCCTAATACCAGGCAATTCATGAACATCCCTCCACACTGCTTCAAGTAAACGCCTGGCACCTCCCGCTGAGGGCAGGATTGAAGAGTGCCCACATCGTTCTCGCAGATGGGGCTCTGCTGAAAATGTTCATAGTTAGTCCAAACGACACCGTTTTGGCAGATGTTTTCAGCCATTTTCCACACCTTCCAGATTACAGGCAGTCAATCCAATCAAAAACGACCAATTGGTGAAAAAAAAAATTGTTTGAAGGTGGTACCAGCACCTACCCCAGCTTCTGCCTGACCTGGGACGGGGGTGCAGAGCCTGTGCAGGGCAATGATTTTGTAACCTGGGACCGTACTAAAAGGATGTCACGGGTGAGAGCTAGAATGATGTTCTCACACACACACAGAATCACATCACTTCAGCAGAAGGACACCTGCATGAATACCAATGAAATGCTCACCCCATCACTGTCAGGACACTCAGTGTTCGCCGTCACCAGTGCACAGAGAGCAGGGTGGTGGAGGACGTGAGTGCAACCACATCATGGTGCTTTTATGCCCGTGTGCTCCTGTGGGAGTAGCGGCAGGGTGCATGGCAGGTGATGTGGCCCTGAGCAGTGCTGAAGTGCTCCTTGTACTTGAGATTTCTCCCTTCTGCTGCCCTCTTGCCCAAGGACAGCCTCAGGCCCCGCAGCACTGCACCCTCCTAGAGCAGAACCTGCTTTATGAGTACCTCAGCCTCTGGCACAGTGACATGGACGTCCCGAAGCCAGCGTAAATTGAGACTGGCATCTCAGCGAGGCTTGACCTGAGGCTCTGTGACATCTTTGGAGGTGTCTTAGTCTAGAGGCAGATTTTGAAAACAGCATTGATTTGTGAAGGGACTCTGAGCCATGGACTTGTAACCAACAGCTGGTTCAGGTTTACCAGCTGGAGCACAATTTTGCAGCAGAAGCCTAGTCCAAGAAAATAAAAAAGTCAAACTATTCATGCAAAAGGCAGATCCCTAATTTAACTTGTTTTCCAATCAATAGATTCAAAACAAAGACAAAAAAATATGCAATTATGAGTTGGCATCTACCCATGTAATGGGTGAAACAAGCCCTTTGCTAAGAGCTCAGAAACAAGGAACAGGAAAGAATGAACTGGGCACTTCTCATCTGATCCAAGCTTTTGCAGTGCTGGAAGTCCTGCCAGGGCTTTTGAGGGGCCATACTTCACTGTCCTTCCCAGAAGGCTGCTGCTCTTCCAGGTAAGCGCACACAAAAGCCGATGCCCGAGCTGAGCAAAGAGGATTATGAGGAAAGAGCAATCCGGAGGCGAGGGGAGCAAAGCAAGAGCAATGCACAGACTCACGGGCTTTTCCTGATCGACTCGGAGCGCTCACGTGCCGGATGCTCTGGACGGCTGGAAACGCACATTGCTGATCGCTCATCTCAGAGCGGGGAGCAGGATTTCGGAGCAGGAGAGCTTGAAGTCTGTTCCCATTACTGGAGGGAAGCTGAAAGCCCATTACATGCAGCACGATGCCAGCCACGCACTTTCTAGGCAGCCACAGATGTATTGCAGCAGCACGGGGAAAACATTCTGGGCCAAGCAGTTCGGGTATTTGACTACAAGATACATTTAAATGATCGATGCCCAAGGTCACTGGCCCGTTGTCACACAGTAAAGTACGATCCCCTTGTCTGTCACCTGACAGTGCAATCTCTGCTAAAAACCTACATTTTAAGGTGCTTCGCATTCGGATCTGCCATTCTTGCAGATGAAACAGAAGCATCTTTGAAACACTAATTAACTTGAAAGCCCGTACTCAACAATTGCACAGTAAGACAACCTTCAGCTCTAATGTATTTCGGTGCAGAAAATGAAAACGTGGGTTATAAAAACAATTCACTCATGAGGCATTCGTACTTATAGGAAGTGAAATACAACCATTTGTGCCCAATATCCTACCATCTGTGCCAAGCCTATTGATAAACCTTCCCTGACAGGATGAAATACTGCTCTTGTAAAGGCATCCTTAACATAATACGCCTCTACAGCATCGGGCTGGACTAGGTTTGAAAAACAGCCTTTTATAATACACAGATGAATTTAGCACTTAAGAAGATTAATGGATTCGTAAATAGCCTGGAAATCCAAACTCATTGAATTTAGTTCATGGAACAGGTCAAATAGGCATTTATCAAACCATCTGGCATCTTTCTTCCCTGGGGAAAAACTGCGGTTGAGCTACGGGTAGCTGAGGAGCCATCGCAACAGGGAGGGTTCAGTTTTCCCTGTACTCAGCTTTCCTCTAGACATTGCTGGTGCTAATTTGAAAGCAGTAGATCTTTTCGGACGGGGTGCTGCAGACCGGAGCAGGCTGCCCCAAGCCACGTGGCTCAATGCTGCTGGAGATGCCACCTTTTTGCTGGCAAAACGGTCAGGCAAAAAAAGAAAACGGCAGCTTCCCTGTCTCATGTGGCAGCCACCGCAGGAGTTCAGGAGCGCGCAGTCATTTTGTGCGTGGGATGATGTCGGCTTCCAACAGAGCCATTTACCCTGCGGGCTGTGGGACCTCCATGGGGCTGTTCACAGATGCGCTGGGGTGACAGCGCCACTTGAGGCCAAGGGGATTAACTCTGGCTCACGGCTGGCCCAGCCCGGCCAGGGTGAACAGACCGGACCCAGGGCACCTTTGCTGAAGCATTGAGCCCTTTCTGAAAAAGTTTATTTATTTCCCCAGTTGTCCCAGACTCCCAATCACAGATGTGAGGGGGGCACAGGAGCTGCTAAGAAAAGGTCTCTGTGCATTGAATTTGTACATGACCCACCATTTTTCATGTGTTCAATGCTCGAAGTCCTTCTTGAGCTGGCCTGTCCTTTGCATAGGTTTTTGGGCACCCACCAGTGTGTGGCTGGGGGAAGGGGCAGAGGCAATGACAGCCACCCTCAGTCATTTTTAGACAACACATTGTCCATGCTGAACCACCAGCTTAGCAAAACCTGAGCCGGGGTGGCTCCCCCTCTGCCGCTGCTGCTCCGGCACCCACGGGGACCAAGCCGGGGCAGGGGTGGAGGTCACATTTGTGTTGAATTGCTCAGAAAAACGCAGGGATTGGAGAAAAAAAAGGTTTAGGAAAATGTTTGAAAGGGTTTTTTTAATTCATTTCCATTTTTATTCCCATTTCATGACATTTTAGCAGTAATAAAGGATTGTATATGTGGTATCATTTCACATGAACATGTACACCATAGTATGATAAGCTGTGTATAATGAATTAATATAGTTTAAATATCACAGAAGTGTATTTCTATATAGTCACTTACTTTTAATAAAGCATTGCTACTTAGCATAAACGTAAGCATAGTCATGTTCTAAGTCAAAGTGTCTGTTCTTTATGCCGCAATAAATAGCTTGCCATTTTCTCTAGACCATAAAAAGGACATTCATGTGTACCCATTTGAGTAACCTACAAAAAAACCACCGGAGTAATTCAAAGATCTCAAAAAAAGAAAATATGTTTTTTGAGCAGTTTATTTTTGAGAGCAAAAAATCATATTATTTTATTAATGTGCTCTGATAGAGAAAACTTAATTCTTTCTGGTCACAGTAGCAGCTTTCACTGAAGATTTCAAAGAATAAACATGTAAGATGCCATATAAAAGAAAATGACAGCATAGTTGGTTAGTACAACGTAGTATGACATGGCATGTAGTATTAGCGGTGGAAATACAAAATAGTTACTAGGGCCTGGCTGCATTTGTCATCTCCCTGCTCTGCCCATGCTGTCATGCCATGAAATAATCTACAAATAAAACCAATATATTCCTTGAAATAATATATTCATTGAAAAATAAATACACATTCGAAATGGATGTTAATAAGTAAACTCTTACATTGCAATAGCTTTTTCCTCAGAGACGAACGTTTTGACAAACATGGGTCCGTCTTGGGTTCTCCTGCACCTGTGCCAGGGTAGCAGGGGGAGAAAGGATCAAAATCCTGTCTGTAGTCATGGCCAAAACACTCTGTCTGTCCCAGACCCACTTGGGGCAAGTGCCTTTCCCAGATGCTGTTCTCCTGTTCACTAGGGCTAGTGCCGCATCCCGGGACACTGCCCAGGACAGCCCCGCTGGAATAAACAGTGCTGCACCACCATTCATACAGAACCTTCTTCTCTCTGCTCCCAGCAGGGGACATCGCATGTTCTCTAAGTGAAACCACCCTACTGCCATTCCTTCATTGCTCATCTTCCACACAGCTCTGCAAGTGTCTGGGGGGCCCTGAGACCCCACAGGGCACGTTTCTCACCCAGAGTGAGTGGGACTCAGCTTTCAACCAGATCCCACCAGCTCCCAGAGGAATCTGGAGCCAGATCCAACCAACCCAACCCAGGAGAGTTTGAAGCCAGATACGTATCCAAGGCCAACGATACGAACCTTTCCCCAATGACTAGGTAGGTATAGGGACTAAATGCTTAAGCAGGACCCATGCTCCAGGCAGCCCTTGGACTATTTGTGCTGCAAAACAAGCACTGTAAAAAGTACTGGGAGGTAAAAAGAGAAGGGGACAGCCTCGACACTGTCTTCCCCCATCCCGGAAGAAACCTCATCAGTCAGTCCAACCAGCTGTGTGGTGTTACTGTAGACTTCAGTGGTGTTTGCCACCTCTTCGGGAATACCCATCTGGAGCAAGAGTTTGGAAATAAGGCTGTTGAACCTGCTCTCTGTGGTAGACCAAGGCTCTTCACTTGGGGTCGGGCCTTCAGATGTGATGTTTAGCTCCACTGGGTCAAGACAGTAACCTTCTGGTGATCTCTCGTAGAGTACGTCCATAAGGTCAATCCCAGCTACCGAGGAGGGGGAGGCACAGGGAATATCCCTGACGAGCCTGTAATTCTCCATCCACTCCTTCAGCCACTCAATGCGGCAGTCACACTCCCAGGGGTTGCGGAAGAGGTACAGCCGCCCAAGGAAGTACACTGGCTGGAAGACAGAAAAGGGCAGCGTCGTCAGGTTGTTGCTGTTCAAGTGCAACGCGACCAAGCTGGTGAGGTTTTCAAAAGCCCCTTCCTCAATGTAGTTGATCCTGTTGCGGTCCAGGTAGAGGACTTCCAGTTCCCCCAGGTCCCTGAACCAGGTGTTGGAAACATTCCTGAGGAAATTCCCCCCCAGGTTGAGCATCTTCAGGCACCTCAGACCATCAAAGGAGTTTTCTGGAAGCTCGCTGATCAAATTGTCATTCAGGTACAGGTACTCCATCTTCTGGCAGCCCTGAAATGCTCGCTCATGAACAACATTTATCCTGTTGTCCTGCAGATTCAGATATTTCAGTTTGGTCAGGCCCTGCAGGGAGTTATAGGCTACTGCTTCGATCCTGTTTCTCTCCAGGTAAACGTGGGTCAGGTTCTCCATGCCCCTGATGGCACCTGGGATCCTCCGAAAGTTGTTCTGGAAGCAGAAGAGCTCCTGCAGAGCAGGCAGCTCAATGAAGATCCTGTCCGGGATGTTGAAAAGATTGCAGTCTGCCAGGTCCAGCTTGACCAGCCGTCTGAGGGCAGTGAAAGTCCGCGTGTGGAGATAGCGAATGTACTCGTTGTGGGCCATCTTCAGCTCGGTCAAGCTGGGCAGTCCCTTGAAAGCCCCTGGGGTGATGAAGGAGATATTGTTGTGGTTGAGCGACAGGGATTTGAGGGAAGGCAAGGTCCCAAAGGCCCTCTCAGAGAGGAACTTGATACTGTTTTTGTCCAGGTTGATAGAGGAGGCTTCGCAAGGGAACTCGCTAGGGATCTGCCCCAGACCGGCACGATCACAGAGGACGGAGCAGCTCCGCTCCTGGGTGCACACGCAGTTGGCAGGGCAGGACCGCACACAGGCCCACACCGCCTGGACGTGGGGGACCCAAAGGATCACTGACAGAGAGGAACACGCCGTCCCCACGGAGGCATGGGAGGAGAGAATCAGGATGCGGTGTTAGAAAATACATTAATCACAACAGGAAAACCAAATTACGCTGTCTTTGCCTCCCTTCTAGCCAGGCTAATTGCCACTCACTACTTGTACGCCAGTGCTGACTGAGGAGCTCTCGTGAAAGATTCCTAAAAGTCTTCTGCTGGGGTTTTTAAACCTTCTGAGAATGTCTATATATATATAAAAATATACATACATAAAATGTCATCTGGAACATCATCTCTGTTTAATTTCTGTCCCCAAGACGAGGAATCACCTAGACTGAAGTATTTCTCAGTGTTTCTGTGATTGGTCTCTCTGCAAGCTGACAGGGACATGGTTTGGCCAGGAAGCAGGCAGAGATATGCTATGGAGGCCAGCAGCTGTGGGGGGGTTGTGTCCGGCAGCAGGCAAGGGAGATCAGTTAGTTCCCTGGGGCACAACAAATTCATGCCTTTTGCTTCTTTCTTCTCCTTGTTCATTCAACCTAACATTTCTCCACCAGAGCCATGAGCTGGTGCATCACTGAAAGGGAACTATCAGCTGCTAAGGATGCAGTACAGTGTTTAAAAACACACTCCCGTTGTATTTTGGTAGAAAGGCATGAGGAAAAACAAATTAAGGGATATTGGTCAGCTGCTTTCTTCATGATCTCACCGTAGCTAAGACACTCTGCAGCTCTAGTACAGTTTTTACTGTTTTGCCTCTTCTCAAGACAGCTGTGACAATGTCTTACTCTTGATGGGAGCAGATGCTTTGTCCTTTTATCAGCCTGGCATGGGAGGTGTGTGGCTGTTGTGGTTTCTTTTCAAGTTAGGCCCATGCAGGTGGACGTACAAAGAAGAAAAGGTAAAAGCTCTTGGGGACAAATCAGAGAAGAATGAAAGGAACAGGAGACATCAATCTCCATGGACAGGCATTTTTGGGGGGAAAAAGCATCCGGTCAACCAGCCATCTGCGAAATAAACTCATTAGAGAGGAAAAACTGAAGGCAGAGCTCATTTTGTAACTGGTCTCAAAGGCATATCCTACCGGCCACTCAACAAAATGAGAAGCCACACCAGCAAACTCTCCACGTAGTCACCATCAGGAAGCAGTGGTATTGCTACTGACTGGTTTTTCTGCTGCAGCTTATTGGCTCCCACACGATCACAAGCCTTTTATATTTTCTTCAACAAGACGTGAGATACCGTCTTTACCAACAGCCACCTTTATTACAGCACTGCTGGGATCCCGTCGCTGCTGCTGCGTGCCTGGTAGCCCCAAGGGCTGAGGCACAGGGAATAGGCTTTTCCCCACGTTCCTGCTGACTCTCTGGAGAGGGACGCTCCCAGCAGCTGGGCCGCCTCTCCCCACCAATTTGCAGCACAGCAATTGCCCACCACAGCTGTATTCCCGATGGACATTTTTATTGAGACAAACTTGTGAGGTGATATCCCAGGAAGCATCAGCTTCAGCAAGCATCAAGCTTTTATTTTTGCAGCCTCTAAGGCTTTAATGTACAGACCAAACTACAGTTTGAAGTGCAATTGCTCTGCCCTTTCTCCATCCTTTTTAAAGGCAACAGGCACAGTACTGTATTTATGAGTTTATGCTGCCTGTGGCTTCTTCAAGCAGGAGACTTGGAAAAGGGCAGGTCCTCATTGACAGGACATCAACCCAGGAGCTTCCCAGCCTGGTTCTCTTTGAACCAACCTGAGCACTGCATGTAGAAGAAGGATTTAGATACGTGGAGGGAGCATCCCTGAAGGACTTCAGCTGTGGCGTCTTTATCGAAATTCAGGTCCCATCAAATCTGGCTATGTTATCATGACCGGAGAATTAGCAAAACAGCATGACTTCAAGGATAAATGATAGTGAAGGACTCTTAAGAGGTGGAAAGGCTTTTAAACAGGTTGTCATTTTGTTTGTTTGTATGTTCTCCTTTCTCCTGAGCCCTTATCTAACAGCCATGGCTAAAGGAAAGGGCCCTTCAGCCAGGGCCCTGGGTAGACAACAGGTGAGGAGCCTAAGGACAAGAGTGGGGACAATATGCCGGCCTCAAATCGCTCTTTCTTCATGCAGGCTGCCCAGGGGCTGCCTCATTCACTAGCCTTTGCCCCAGTCCACGCTGTTGCTTGCAAACAGGGGCATATGTTGTTTTTGTTGGGCAGTTACATAAACTGAAGGCCAGACAGATTAAGGATTTGCCTGTTCCCAAACGTCTGACTGCAGGTGGCTGTCTGGAAAGGATGGATGCAAGTGTTGCTGCTGGAACGGGAGCCTTATGTGGGCTCAGGGTGACATCCAGAGGGGCATATGTGCATAGGCTGTCCTATATGTGAGGTTGTCCCAAGCAAGTTCAATGTTTAGCTACAGTCACCCCAAGCTCAGTCGCATCTCTGGCCTTCAGAGAAGACCTCCTCCAGCAGCTGTGTACACTGTGTGCAGCGTAGGAATGAGCACGCTGCTAACCACGTCCCATCCTTCCCCTCCCTGCTTGTTCTCTGATCACTTGATAAAGGAAATGTCTGTACCCACACCGTAGCCAGCCTGTTCCCCTTTACCCAAGAGTGTTTCAGTGCCAAACCTGGGTCTTTTGTTAATGGCATTTCACAGCACACTTCTTAAATCTCTATTTACAAGTGTATCTCTTTGCATTGTGCAGTACACAGAAAACAAACACTTCAGGACCATCCAACTAGAAAACAATCCCCTGGCAACGGGAGCTCAGAGGAGCCCCTCAGCACCGCAGTCTTTGTGGCAATTTCTCTTTCTCTTGCAAAGGAACCCCACCAAACCCTCGGGAGAGCCACTGCTCAGAACACAGGAGCTCAGATCTCTGCTGTTGGCCAGATCTCCTCTGACCAACATAGCATGAAACATTCCCACCTCTCCTTCCTTATTCCTTCCCCTTCCCCAAAAAAGGTGTTCTTTGCTTTTTACACCATGGCAGCAGACAGGGCAGAGATGGAAGATGCCTCCAACTCATTGACACACAGGGTGCTCAAATGGGGGTTTAAGAAAAAGGGTGAAATACAGCAATAAGGAATAAACAAAATTCCATCCAGGGATGATGTCTTTTGCTCTTTTAAATACTACTGTAATTCAGTATTTGAAAGGAAGAGTGAGAGACTGAAAAAATGTTTGCAGAGTTTTCAGAAGGGTAAAGAGACAATGATTGCAATAATTGAGTATTTAACCTACACCTTTCCAAACGATCTCTCTAATTCACTATTGGGTAATGTAGAATAAGAGTATACTCACCATTTAAAATGACGGCAAACATTACCTTGATTATTCACTAGTGGCATTTCAGGTCTGGCAAGCGAACTTGAGGGATCTAAAAGCACACAGGAAGAGCAGAGACAGGTTTCATCCTCTGTCATTTCCCTGCATTGTTTTCCCACAATAAAGTCTATGTTTAGAAAGGAAGAGCAAAGAAAAAGCTCTTCTCCACGTGCTTTCAAACTGAAGAAGTCCCCAGCACCTTCCTGGTGAGCATCTTTCTTCCACCACTGACCTTCTCAGGGAGTCCTGCAGCTTTGTGCTACACCTTTTTACGAGCTCATCTGCATTCTTCCCACCAGCCGTGCCAAGGACAGGTTCCTATCATCTGAGGTGGGAAAAGATCACCAACAGTGAGAGACTGCCCATCTCCCCAGGAAACAGGTGCTGGTACAAAGGAGCGTAACCAGCTTAGCATCAAACAGCCAAAGCTAAAATTCCCAACAGAAATCATGTTAGATACATTGCTTACCTAGCCCGGCAGTGGCTGTGTCCTGTCTCCGGCTCATGAGGCTGACATTAGCCATACGAGTCAGTCTCTGAAAAGTTGGCACTTTTTTCTCGCAAGCTATCATTTAATGGCAGGAAAATCCTCTGTATCAGAGGAGGATTAGCGGAGATGGAAGAATGTGTCTGTCCTCTAAAGCTCCCCAAGCAAAACAGGGATTGCAGACATACCAAACTGACGCTTTCTCCCCTCTGCTAACCTACTCTCCCCCCACCATTAAAAACAAACAAACAAAAAAACCCCAAACAAACAAACAAACAAAATTATACCGTGCGGAATTGGATTGCTGCCATGCAGCCAGCATTGCTGAAAGTCATTACTCCGCTCCCCATTATATAATGGCAGAGGAGGTGGGAGCGGAGGGTGCAGCCCAAATGTGATTAGATTGGGGAGCAAGCACAGGCTTATGGTTTCCCTTCGTTGAGCTCTCCAAACTGACACAGCTTGGGACTCTCCTCCCCCATGCACACTTTCCCAGCCCCAGCATGGCTCACACGCTGCTAAGAGGATGCCAGTGTGCTTTACTTCACTGGGAATTGCTCCTGAAGGACAAGGAGATGCCAACAGCCCTGGGAGAAGGGTCAGCAAACACAGGGAGCTTGCATGGTGTATATGGGCTGGATAATAACCAACTCTGTCCTGCCTATGTGTGTGTTTTGCTTGTGATGCTGCAGCTGGTGTGTGGAAATCATAAGGACAGGTTCTGTATGTGGCGATGTTTTAGCATTCAGGATGTGAATTGGTTTTTAAAGCCTTTTCTGACAGAATGATGATGGTTTCTTTGGAGAGTGGGGGATGAATAAGTGAGTTATTTCAGCCTCCCATGCCTTAGGTAATTGCATTCACCATATCAGAGGGAAAAATAGCTCTACTCTATTTCTGAGTGAATTATTCTGCTTTTTTTTTTTTTCCCAAGAAATGGAATACTTGATGAATTTATGCTTGATACAGCAGGAAAGATTCAGCTGGGAACCAGCCTGCTGCTGCTTGGCTCTTCCTGCAAACAAAAGCACACAGCTACATCAGGTTTATTTTGTTTTGGCTTTCCCTCAGTCTTAAGGCATCTGGCTGGCACCTCAGGAAATTCGTGTCTGTCTAAATAGAGTGTAAACAAGCTGGTGGTGGGAGGCAGGCTGGAGGGAAGGGGGTGACCCACATAGCACTGATTTTATCTGAAGGATACATTTCCCCACCACTTTGTTGTACCAACTCCCCAGCTTTGCACTTCTGCACTTTGCACCACCGCTACTTTGCACAGAGGAGGAAAGAGATTTGCAAAGCCACACACAGCGGTGCTGCAGCCTTCACCACGGAACTGAAGCTGATGGAGACCTTCTGGGGGCAGAAGTGGCACCAGCTGGGCACTCACCAGCACTGGGGCAGCTGATGTTTTGTCTGAAGGTCCCGGAATACCAGGAAACCACAACCTGTCTGATAGCAGAAAGTGGATCACTGGCCTTTCGGCCATGAAGAAAACTTGGGGGGGGGAGGAGGGGTAAGCGCTTTTCCCAGATCCTTTTTCCCCAATATTTCCCCAGCATGGGTACATGTTGTACCCAAGGGGTGGAGGCAGTGGGCAAGGAGGGTACATGGGACTTGGGGACAATTTGGCATGTGATCAGTTGGCAGCTCCCCAGGGACTAGACCTGCTGCTTGGTTTGCACAGCAATACTAAATCTGTTGTCAGACAGGAGGAGGGGCTGATCTGCAGTGAAGCACCACATTTCTGCTGAGGCTCTGGGACTCTCCCATGCCTCAGTGCTCTTCTTCCACCTGCAAGTAAGGGACTGGTGGGGAGGGGACATGGAGGACCACTGAGCCCTGGAAAGTGCTTTTGTGATCTGCAGAGCCACCCACCCCAGAGGGGCAGCCTGTGGGACCTGGCAAAACTCATCCCCTAAGGAGGACCCTGGGAGGCTCTGCCATGTACAATGGTGGGGGGGTGGTAGGTTGGGGGCTTGAGGGGGCTTGTTAAACTGGGAGCTGTATGCACCTCAGCAGTCACTTTTGGGTAGGGACGGGGACAATGGCAGTAGTTGCCTATTGTAAAATCAGCAGCAGCAATGTCATTAGCAATGCTGCTGAAGCAGGCTCTAGCAGAAGCTGGAGGAAGGCTGGCAGGGAACACCTCGCAAAGAGCTACTACAACAGGCAGCTTCGCCATAGACCAGCGCAGATACTATTAACTCCTGCAGGAGTTTCTGACAGCAGCTCTGCCGTCAGCGTCCCACATACATAGCTCAGTGGCTGCAGCTGGCCTGGTGCTCAAGCCCAGCCCCACTTTGGCCTTTTCTACTGTGGCTGGAGATAGGAACAGCTGAAACAGCCCATGTTCTACCCCAGCATGAGCCCTCCCAGCAACTGCCTCACCTCTCACCCTGTGCTGGCACACCTGGAGCTCCTGCCTGGCCACCAGCAGCAGCTCGAGGGCTTACAACACTATATTTCTGGGCATCGTCTATGGGCAGGAGCCTTGTGTACCTCCAGACCACAGCACCAAGAAGATAAGAGCATCTCAGCATATGCGCGGGGGTAGGCAAGAGGAGCTGGAGGTGGGAGACACACTGAGGTCACGGTTTCTAGGAAAGTCTGCCGCCGCAGGCAGGCAGCCAGTCAGGGACCATCGCCCCACAAGTGGCTTCAGCAGAGCACCAAGCTCGCCACCCAGCGAGCTCCTGTGAACTTCTGCCAGCTCTTGCCACTCCTGATTCATTTCCTGATAACCCTTGGTCCCCAAAGGGCATGACAATGTGAGAAAGACTCCTGCTAAGGAGGAGTTTCTAGTCATCTTTTAGTTAGAAAAACTTAAATACCAGAGGGTACATAAAGAAACCTTGCATTTGTTCTTAAAAGAAATAAACTTGGGCTTTAAACCACACCTCAACATTTTTCAGAGCATGACTCATGGCTGGTTAATGCTGAGGGTTGAGCACACTGCAAACGCTCAGGGCTGGGAAGCTGCCGTGGCTGCCGGGCTGGAAGTAGACTCGGAAGCTACAGACCTTGCTACTGCAACTCTGCAATGTTCTTTTTTTGCCACCAAGGGCTCTTCCTCATGACCTGTCCTGCCCTTTTTAATCTCTGGGAACTCAGAGA
Source organism: Stercorarius parasiticus (assembly GCA_013396915.1). Taxonomy (NCBI): domain Eukaryota; kingdom Metazoa; phylum Chordata; class Aves; order Charadriiformes; family Stercorariidae; genus Stercorarius; species Stercorarius parasiticus. The sequence goes on along the minus strand of VWZL01006222.1, from coordinate 43,170 downwards.
AGCCAGAGGTCAATATAGCGGTGGAGCTGAGCCCAGAAAGCAGCAGAGCTATGCCGACACTGGAAAAAAAATAAATAGATGTTTACATCTGATCTTCCACCAAAAGAATTTGGAGAATTCAGCCTCGACCAGAGGAGCCAGCTCCGCTCCGGCAGTGTGTGCTGGGGGACATAAGCCTTGGCACAGCTTCGCGACCTGGCAGTGAGGACAAGCCCGCCTGGCAGGGCAAGCCTGCACAGACTTGATGCAACATTGCTTCTAACAGCCCAATTCTTTGTGGCTGGGGACATTTCATGTGACAGTGGGTTAAGGAGCCAGATGTAGCTCCTGTCTCTATCAACAAGCACTGATATGACTTTAAATGATCACTGGCCACCGCTTCTGGTTCAGCTGCAGGTTGAAATATTGTCTTTATTTTCAAGGGTTGGCTAAAAACAGCTGGTGGGACTCTTCTCACCTAACTGAAGGTGAGAGAGGTCTCGTCTCACCCGCTCTAGCCTGTGGGGCCATCGTGGCCCTAAGCAGTGACCATTTTCACCAACAGAGGATGACACGACAGCCAAGGGTGTGCAGCTTTTGGGACACCTCCACGTCATTAGACACCAGCCCTGGCTTAAGCTGGATCCCAAGCATCACCTGTCCAGACGCTTCCAGCCAAATGCTGCCCTCCTTCGAGCAGTGAAGAGGCAGAGCTGCTCGCCTGACTCCGCTGACTGCTGAACATCTTCACTACCCTGTTTTTTATTCTCTAAGAGCTACTTGCATTCATGGGACTGGTGCAGGGGGGTGAGGTCCCAGCGCCACAGAGGGCCCGAGCCCCTCCGCCTGCCCGGGGCTTTGGTTTCCTGAGCTTCTGTAATAATGACCGCAGCGGCCACGGCTCGGTGCATACTTCCCCTCGTCTCACAGCAGCAGCTGTGTTGCACATCAGAGCCTTTCCTGCTCACGGAATCGCTGGGGTGACCTTTGAATTAGCTGCCTCAGCGTTTCTCGGCCGTGGGACCTGGGCTGCGTGTAGGGTGGTCACTCAGCTCCAGATGGCGTCGGTTTGGGGTGGGGAGGAGGAGTTCTCTGCGGAGGGGACTGCTGTGCTGCGAGCAGACAGGACGGACCAGCGCAGCCATGCTGGGGTTTGCAACTTCAGCACAGCCTATGCCACCACAAGAAACAGTGCTCAGTGCAGGCGCCATGTTGCTGCTTACAGGAGACAGAGAAGCAGCTGAGGCGGCAACCGAGACTTCAAGAGCAAGGAGTTAGGAACCTTTCCCTCGCTCAGAAGAGAGGACAGCTTTTCTTCTGTAGGCGAGGGGCTTCATTTTTGTCCGGACTGAGGCTCAGGCCCCCAGACTTTGCTCAGGCGTTAAGCTCCAGGGCCCTGAGGGCACAACAGCCATCTTAGGGAGGGGTCTCCCCTGGAGCCACCTCCCACCCCTGCCTGAGGACCCAGGACTCCCATTTCAACCCAGCCCATGGCCGTGGGTCCCTGCCCGGCCTGGGTGCTGCAGGTTGCACGTTGTCACTGGCCGTCTGCTTGGTGTTGGAGCCCCATCGCAGCCTGCCCACCCTCCTCAGGCTGCTGTGCCGTGCCCTCATCGGGCTGTCTGGTCTCACCCCAGGTGGAGAAGACCCATGCTGCCTCATGAAACCCCTGGGAAGGGAAAGCTGCTGTGGTGCTCCCTGTGATGTCCTCCCCGTATATACTCAGCAAGGAGGGCTGCCACCAGCGATGGCACCTCCGGGCTGTCAAAATGGCTCCCTCAGGCAGCTGCTGCGCCTCATGCCAGAGGAGGCAGCTGGTGCAGCTTGGCCCCAGAAGAGCTAAGAGGGACAAAAAGGGGAGCAAAACTGCCACAGTATGGTCAAATATCTGTCTGGTGGAGCTGTGTTCACGTGGTGGTGTCCTGGTTTGAGGTAAAACAGAACCAACTTTCTGTTCAGTAATTTTACTTCTTAGCTAGGCCTCTTCTAGCTTTCTGAAATTAACAGCACGTTGTGTCTAAAACGGTTCGTTCAGAGTGATAAGACAGTTTGTGCCAAGGAATGGTATGCAGAGAGGCTCTTGCTTATACTTATTGCTATAACAACCAAGGTCAGCTAATTTCGTTCTTTGCCCCATTAGAGGGTCGGAAGCGGAAAAGCGTAGAGGGGTCCCACCTGCAGGGAGGAGCAGACAAGACAGGTGACCCAAAATTGACCAACAGGGGTATTCCATCCCATCTGCCCCATGCTCAGTATAAAAGCTGAGGGATCAAAGGGTCAACTCTTCTTTTAATGGCTGATGTCCCAGGAGGACCCTGTCTGTTCATCTGCCTGTGATCCTGATCTGTGTGTTCCTGACTCCAACTCTGGAACCCATTTCCCACCCATTGCTGAGTCCAGCCTGGGACTTCCCCAGTGCCTGACGGTGACGTCATCCTGGGAGCTTGATACGGTTTTGTATATGCTGTATCTATTTCATTATTTTCCTTTTATTGTATTATTAAAATGTCATAAAAGTAGTTTAGTTTCTTGTAAACTCATAAATCTCTTTATCTCTCCTCCTCCTGTCCGTGTATGAGAGGCTGGGGGGCAGCATCTGTCGCCGGCCATTGGCCAGTTTGGCCAAAACCATGACAGGTGAAAACATTGTACTTCTTCCCTAAAGCCAGATGACAAATATGCAGTTGTTTGTTTGTGTTTCATTGCCTGTTTGTGCTGCCAGAGGTCCTCCGGGGAGCTGCTCACTCCCTGCCGGTCCCACCACCCCTCCCCACCTCTGCAGGGTTGGAAGGAGGGGATGGACCCCAGGCAGCACAGCGTGGAGAACGTCTCCCACTTCCAGGACACCCTGCCAGTGAGCGTCGCCTTGGCCGGCCACGCTTTCGGAAAGCCTCCGTGGGCTTGCACAATGGCATCTTAGCAGTGAAGTCTCTGGAGAGGAGCTCTTCTGACTGCTCCCTGCCTCCCCAGCCGCACCATGGGGACTGAATGGTGCGGTGGCAGCCCGGGACGGAGCTGAAGACCTCCATGTGCAAGGAGAAGGTTGGGTACCTGCATTTTAGCCCTTCAGAAATAAACCCATCTTACCCCAAAGACCAACTTTGGCCCCTCATTCCCCGCAGCAGCCTCTGCCAAGTGTCCAGGTTTGTTCTGCTGGGTGTACATAAAACTGTCCAAGCTTTGACCAGCTTCTCTGGCAAGACATGACAGACTGAAGAACAGCCCATCACCTGGTTTTGTGTTCACCGTTCTGGCCTGCGTAGCCCAGGCACACAGTAGCCCCACAGCCATTTCACCCCAGCAGCAGCCACCACCCTGATCCATGTCCCCATGGCGGTGCAGGCATACCACCCAGCAGCGGGCTGCCATTGCACAGCTGATCTAGGTGAAAACTGCATTTTTTTTTGGCTGCTGGGTAGGTCTGAGTGGGGATGGTTTCCCCAGCCCAATCTCTTGCACAGCCGTGTGCATGCTTAGGTAGAGACCCTGCATCTACAATCCCTCCCCAAGGACCCCTTAACAGCCTACCCCCCCATCCTTTGACTTTACACGAGCTCTGAGGCACCTCAGCCCATCCTTGTGCCAGCAGCTCCCAGAAAAACCTGGGCACTGCCAGAAAACCAGATTTTTGTGCTGAAGCCTGGACCCCAGTGCAGACACAGCCCTGGGTGGACATCTACCCATAGACTGAGTGCACGGACAGTGCTGGGCACATCATGATACCCAGTTCAAGGGCAAAGCAGCCCAGCAGCTGCCTTGTGACAGGGCTCAGCTGACTGTGGGATACCTGCGGGAGTAACTCTGGGGTACTCTTCACCACCTGGTCCATGGCAGGAGGAAGCAGGGATGAGACAGGGAGGCCAGCAGCGGCACTTGGCAAGAAATAGCCACCAAAAAGCCATTTACCCACAGGGAGCATAAGGAAATGAAGCCAATAAAGCAGCAGAAAGAGGAGACTGACAAGGTGGGCACCAGATTTGAAACCCCAGCCCAGCTGCTGCACGATGGCCAAGCCCTGCAGCAGGAGTAGAGGCCCAGGAGCCCATAGCTGCAGCAGGAGCATATTCTGAAAGGGAACAGCACACTCTAGGGTAAGGAGACTGAAGCAGATGCAGTGCACAGCAAGCTGCAGGCTAATGTATTCGTCTGTCAGCCCAAACCTCTGCTGACAGCCCAGTTAGACATCATAGAGACCCCATGCAAAGGGGACAAGGAACCCGGGGGATGGAGTGTAGCTCCCTCAGTGTCAAATCCTCCCACTGCCTGGCAGGGGCAGGATGAAGACCCTCTCCAAGACTTTCCGGGCCACTGACTTTTACACCAGCTCACGAGGTCTCTCCTGGCCCATCCTGCGGATGTGGTTTCATGTCTCACTTGTGCTAATCAAACAGTAATGTTTCCAGCCAAAAAGGACCAGCAAGGGGCCGGGCACTCACCTGGGAAGATCCTGCTTCCCATTGCAATACATGTATATGGATGCAATGCCGAAAAACATCTTTGGGGTTACTGGGTGATTCCTCACAATACCCAAAGTAGCCTTGGGGAGAGAGAAGAAAGCTGGGCTCAGAGCTGTATTAACTAAAGCTAAAGAGGAACTTGAATCCACACCTCCCACATCTGCGCTGTGACTCTTGGCCTCTATTACACTTTTTTTTTTTCCTAAAACTGGCTGGCCACGCTCAGATGTCTCATTACAGGGATGAACAGCAGCTGGTGAGGCCTGAATGAGGGCTGGGTTGCCCATCTTTCTCTGTGGGGTGTGGGGAGCCCTACTCTCGCTTCTGCCTTCGAGCAGCCCTGGGCTCAGCGTGCTGTGCTGCATCACCGCTTTCGCCTGGTGTGCGGCCGAGCGGGCAGCTGCTGCTCGCATGTCCCGCGAGCAGACAGGGAAAGTCAAGGCTGGCAGCAATCCATACCAGCCAACCTGCCCTCCCTGCTGAAGCCTGTCCAAGGGTGCCAGTGGTGTGAGCGTGCACAGCAGGGGAGGCCGAGGAGGGTACAGGCTGACGCTACTTCTACTAGCAGCTGGGCAGCTGCTCTGCCCCAGCCCTTTGGCACCTGCGGGGTCATTTCTATCCTGTGTCATAAACAGAGAGCTGCTCGTGTCCTGCCTAACTCCTCACACCATGCTTTCCACAGGCTGCCGCCCAAAGCAGTGACTGCTTGCAGTTCCTTGTTATCTAATGAGAAGGCTGTGCGGTATGCACACAAAAGCAAGGACACATAGCAGTGAGCTCTGCTTAATTCCCCCTTAGTGGCTAGTGAGGCCATTAATCTTAATGAAGTTGCCTCCACAGCTACATATGGGCAGTGCACAATGAACTTACTTGAACACAGCACTGCAAACACCTTTTGAAGCAGCCCTTCTGCACTAAACACACAACAGGCAATATGTTATCCAAGCCAACAGCCCTCCCAGGCCTCGCCAGACTGTTTATTTACCTCCTGGTGATTCATCTCTCCCACTTCCATGACAGGATCAGTGCCACTTTCTCCCCACTATATAGCATCAGCATTTGGGGCAGGTTCATCACTTACCTGTCTCCGCTTAACTCAGGCACTTCTGTCAGGACCCTGCTCTGTAGCCAGGTCAGGTACTTGGGGAGAACTAGCCAGAAGCCCTGGGACTCTTGGATCGAGGGATCTGGGAGGCTATAAGTGTGCTGCAATGTGATTTTTGCTCTACCTGTTGTGGCACTTTCCCCTGCCTGACTAATGCTTCTGAACGCCAAGTAACAAGGAGTACTCCATCATGCGAAGCAGCCGTAATTACCCAGTAATAGAGCTAAAAGGATAATTCTGTTGTCTGTCAAAGATGTTGGCAGATAGGAAAGGAACCCATCATCAAATCAGGAATAAACTTCAATAATAACCAGCACACTAAACAGAAGGTTAGAGCAGCGTACACTTAGAGATGATCTGGAAGATTTGTTAAGTGAACTTATCATGCTTTCCTGAGCATGTAATCAAAATGGCAATGCATTCACTGCATAATCAAGCCCAGAGCAGTCAAAGGGCTGGGCTGAAAACACAACAAGAGAACTTAGGAAAAACTGTTCATTATGGCCAACTCCTCTTTCCAGCTGCTACAGTACAAATAGCTACATATGCATCTTTTACCCGCACCCCCTCCTAGCGAAGGAAAGGGGCTTGAGAAAGTCTCCAGTGCTCCTCCCTGCAGCTGCACAAACAAAAGCTTCCGCACATAGTACAGCACACCTGAACAGCATGTGTTGGACCACTAAGAAAGGATGTGTCATGGGTAAAGGACAAAGAAACTCAGGGAACCCAAACACAGAGCGCGTGAAACTCTGGTGAGAAACCCAGCATCACTCTAGGGCACACCAGAGGGGAGATGGAGCAGTCGCTGGGGCCGAGAGCTACTCTGGGAGCTGCCAGCACAGCCGACAGCAGCTGTCTGCCACGCTGCTTTCTCCAAGCCTCCAGCCAATTCATCTGCAAGGGGTTTAGATTCTCCAGCTACAGTAATGCAGCTACTCAAACGTCCACCACCTGATGTATGCAGAGGTTTTGCACAAGTCTGAGATGACTAAAGCTAGCAGAGCTTGGGGGAGGGAGGGGAACAGACACCGTGGTAGGTAAGAAGACAGGCTGAAAGAGTTGGGGTTGTTCAGCCTGGAAAAGAGATGGGTCCAGGGAGACCTTTCAGTGGCCTTACAGTGGCCTTCCAGTACTTAAAAAGTGCCTAAAGGAAGGATGGGGAGGGGCTCTTTATCAGGGAGTGTAGCAATAGGATGAGAGGTAACATGTTTAAACTGCAAGAGGGTAGGTTTAGATTAGATATTAGGAAGAAAGTCTTTCCTGTGAGGGCAGTGAGGCACTGGCACAGGTTGCCCAGGGAAGTTGTGGATGCCCCATCCCTGGAAGTGTTCAAGGCCAGGCTGGATGGGGCTTTGAGCAGCCTAGTCTGGTGGGAGGTGTCCCTGCCCATGGCAGGGGTGGTGAAACTAGATGATCTTTAAGGTCGCTTCCAACGCAAACCATTCTATGATTCTATGATTTACCCCCACATACTCTGTTTCCCACTGATTCCCTGCCTGTGATTTTATGGGCTGCTGACACCTTCTCGGTGCCAATCTGAGGCATCACCAAAAAAGCCCCCGTGGCTGTGTTATTGGGCAAACACAGCAAATCCCTCACACTGGGGTGTATTTATGGATCGCAGAAGTACATCACTTCTGCTCATGCAAAAGGCTTTGTTTCCTGCCAGCTGCAGAGAGAAGGGACACAACAGCTTTCTCTGAGACATAAAATGAACAGTGATGGAGGAAATAGCTCCTCTGCAGCAGGGCGAATTCTATGCTCTCAGATAGGATCGGCACTGAGTCCCAAGCCTAGCAACTGGCAACATGAAGAGAAAGCTCTACTCCTGCTAGCTCAATAGCAGCAAAGCTGCAGCCTGCAAATCCCTTAACCATTTCTAGGTTGCATCTAGAGGTGCCGTCCAGGTTGCATCAGGTTCACAGGAGCCTGCAGAAGCTGGGGGAAACCCTCTTCTGCACTTGTCAGAAAAGCTGTGCTTTAGCAACAAGTGTGTTGCAACAAGTTGTTTGAGCTACCCAGCCCAATTTGAGTTATAACAGAGAGTTGGGAACATCTGCTCTGCGAGTATGGTGGGAACCAGAAAATAAAGAGGAGGTAAACACCACATGTATGAGGCGGGGGAGGGAGATGCTACAGAAGCGCATTGATCAAGCTGAGCTGTGGGAAATGCAAAGGAGGGCTAGACATTCATCATTAAAAATAAATCACACCAAGGGTCTGCAAGACACCACAGCCCTCAGAAAAACCTGTGTTCTACCCAGAATTTCTCACTATGGTTATTATTTCCCTTTGATTTAGGCAGAGCTTTCACACTTCTCCTCTGGGACTTACCGTGTTGTGCTGGGGTCACACATTTGGCACTTGAGGGTGTGGGACAGGGAAGGGGTCAGAATGCCTGGCCGTGCAGGGCTGCACCTCCCTTCACCCTGCTGCCCAGCAGCACCTCCAGGGCATCCAAAACACATCCTCTCCCTCCTTGGCTCTCGGTGAGCGTTCGCAGCAGCTGCTCAGGCACATTTGGTGACAGCCTGTCCACAACCTCTCTTTCTTACCAGAGCAATGGGCTCACGGGTGTAACAGAAATGCTTGCCTTGCCCTTGAATGTGATAGGGAAACATCATTGCTTGGGGCTGCTGCTATGATTTTTAGCAGTGCAATTTAAAAATTGCAAAAGAGTGGAAGTGATGAATTAAAGCACTAAGCCAGGATACCCTCAGTCCAATATTTTGGGTAGATGCTCGGTAGGTGCCTTTGACAGAGCATCCCATCAGGTCTGAGGGACCCTACGAGTGCTACAGGTTGGATGCATGTTGCCCAAGGGTCTCCAGCTGAAGGGCTACAGCATCGGGCCTTGCCACAGGGTATGGCAAAGAGCACACATAGGTCCTTCCCCACACGAGGGGATGTCAGCAGCACAGAAGCTGTGTGTTTGGCCTGAATGTTTGATCCCCCTAGGAACAGAAGTGCTTTGGGAGCCTTGAGGTTTCGGCAGCAACTAGGGGAGATCTAAACATATTTATTTAAGCACTGAACATGCCTACCTTTTCATAAAAGTCAGTTGGGCATTTGCCTTTCCTCCATCATGCCTGTGCATGACCAACCAGCCCAGTCCAAATACACTCCATCAGGTGTCACTAGGACATTGCTCACAGACCGTGCACTCCTCCACCTTATTTCTCGTCGGGAGCCCAGCCCCACAGCCACTTGCAAGGATGGCAGTCTCCTTGGCAAGTGTTCCCACCTCTTGCCCAAGGGAGGCTGAAGAGAGCATTTTCCACCCCTCCCCTGGGAGTGTGCAGGGATAAACTGTGCTCCGCAGCACGCAGCGATAGTTAACATGAGCAACATCACCCAAGGTTTGTACAACCAGGAGGTTTTTTGAGCACTCGCCTGATAAATGGCAGGTCCGAGCTCTCTGCTTTCCACCTTAGGGGGAGAGACAAACCCTCATCACCCTCTCCCCTAAAGAAGTGCCCTACCAACAGAAGTGACGGGCTAGCACGGATCAAAAGGGGACTATCCCCCCCTCCTGTCGAAACCATGACACTGTGCAGCAAAATTAATAAATAAGGCCAGCAGGCTTCTGCCTGGCAGAAACATACTGAAAGAGGACACGGGGATTTGCAAACACATCCGCGGGGGCAGCAGGAGGGGGAAGCATTGCCTTCTGTTTCCTGCGCAGCTTCTGCGTTTTGCATTGAACCAATCTGTAGATGAAATGCAGAAGCAGCCTCAGGAGCAGAGACCAGACCCCAAGAAAATTTCCCCATCCATCATGAAAGCCCCCACAGCCAGCCCTCGCTGCTGCAACCCCTTTTGAGGACACTATGCCCCTGGCCCTGTGCCTGACAAACACTCGCGCAGATAAAAAAATCAAGGCTCAGAGACTTTGGGCACCAGCGGAGCAGAAGCGGCAAAGGTCAAAGTTTTGCACTGTAATTAATTTGGGGTTTGGTTTTTTTTTTGGTCTTTCATCTTTCCTAGACACACGTGAAATCCACAGCAGAGATGGGGAAGGAACCACCTCTCCAGGAGGCCCCTTTGGCATTATCAGACCCCTGCCTTGACTACAAGGCAGTCTGTCTTCCCATACATGAAATGGGAAACAAGAAGATTTAGAGAAACCCAAATTGAAAGACTTAAGTGTCTGCTTTTGCACAAATCTGACGTAAGGCAAGAAAGCTTAACCAGGGCCTAGAAGAGCACTAATTATCAAATGGAAAATTAACAGGTAATTTCATCTCTAATGTGAGCTAATCATTTCTAGAGGAGGAACTAATTAAATGGGGGAATTAAATCACCAAGAATTTGCAGAGTGACCAGTTCTGATGGGATGATATGGGATCTGATAATCTTGTCAGCTTCATTTTCTTCTCCTCTGGACACAAGAGGTGAGACAGAGAGCAGGAGATTAGCACGGTGCCTCCCCCTACCAGGCTGCAGCCTGAGATGACCGCACCTTACTCAGCCTCAGCCTGTTATCTTGGCAAAACCTGAGCAAATGAAAAGCAAAAGCCAAAAGTAGAGCACAGGCAAAACGCAGCTGCTAAAAGAAAAAAAAAAAATTAGTAGGTGAAAGAGAAGGAAGTTTTCTTTACATAAATGGCTCGCAGGGTCATGACGCACCCTCCTGCCCGAGCTCAGTGCCAAACAAACAACGGAGTGAACTAGAGTGAAAGTCTGCTGCCAGCACTCTCCAGCAAAGAGCAGGGGTAAAAAGGTGAGTGGCCCTCCCTCGGACATGTGCGAGGCACTTGGAACAAGAAAAAATTCATTTTGCTTGGGATTTCAGTTGTGTCCAAGCTGTTACGTTACTCCGTGCTGAGCAACGGATGGGAGGTTGAGGCTCTTCCACGGCTGTTAATAAAAGCCAATCCGTATGGTGCCACCAACACACTCCAGGCTGGGTGCGGGCACACAACCTCATTTCTGTCTAATTAGCCAGAGCAGTGTTTGTCAGCATTGTGCTTTTACAACAGCTCCATGCCAGCTGCAGGAAGAGAAATGATACCCAGCCTTGTAGAAACGCAGAGCAACATAGGCAGACACCACCTGATCACTCATAAAGCCTGCCAGCACAAAAATAACTTCTCAGAAACACTTGAACACGTCTGAACAAGCAGAGTGAGCCAATATTGGATCAGCACTTTGCATCACAGGGCTGCAGCATTTGCGATCCAGCCTTCAAAGCCCTAAATTTGGATTTGCTTGGATTTACTCCACCTTCAAACCAATGCCCAAGCTCACCTACTTACAGTTCTGCTATCTTCTTACAGCATTATGTGCCAAATTCTCTAACAACCCTCCTGGATGGAAAAACACAAGCATTTACACTTCAGAGCAGTGAATAATTTGTGGCACCTATAATGGATGAGGCTTTGCAAGTGAAATAACATGGTCAGATCCGGGTGGAACTGAGGGGGGAGATTAAATTACCTAGTTCATGCACAGGCTGTTTTTTCTACATGTGAACAGAGGCTGAAGGAGGCAAATTAAAAGCTTATGTCTCCCTCAAGAAATTAAATTCATTGTTGCTGATTTGTAAAATGATTCTCCAAGTGTTAGGATTTTCTCTGATACTGCACGTACTTGCTGTGGATAGGACAACCTGATAGCTCTGAAACATTTCGCAGGTTATGCCTGAATGACAATAATAATAGAAAAAAGCAAAACATGAAAGCTGTCAGTGTCTTTTAGTGAGTTCACATTACAGAACAAAATATTCTCTCCTGGAACATGCTGGGTCTTTATGCAGATTTAACTTTTCTGGGTGACGCAAATGCTGTAAAAACAACTCTGAGTCATAGAATAAAATCATATAATTCCCCGAAGCCAAATAAGGACAGAACTCAGCCCACGCAGCTCTGACTTCCCGTTTTCTTGGTAGTAACAATTTTGTTTATCTCCCCTTCTAAACGATACCATTTGCCCTGCTCTCATTGCGAATCTTGCGTTTCCCATCACTCAAGCCCATCGTCAGTGTAAATACTGGTACTGTAAAAAACAAAGTCCTGTCCCAGCATCCGCAAAGTCTAGCGTAAAGCCTGTTATGTGCTCTCTGGGACTAGCTTTGCTAATTGGCATGAAGTCTTTATGAGGAACCTGAAAGGCGTTCTCCCAGGCTGTCTAGTTTTATTTTGATATATTTTTCACCAAGAGTTCATTTACAGCCCATTAGAGCCAGGCTTGGGTATTTTATGAATGTAATACAGCAGCACACAAAGAGCACTTAATGCTTTAAGTCTTTAGAACGCTTTTTAATTTCACAACGCAAGTAAATTGTTTCACCACCAGATTTCCCATGCACCAAATTGGGCAAAGCCTTGTGCAAATAGCCTTGCAGCATGTAAATAAAGCCTTCAGACTTCATCTGTGGGTGGTATAAATCATCATCACTCTACTGCTGTCATTTTGCATCATTAACTGCTGAGCTTTTCACTTTGAAACCTTAAGGACATTTTATTAATAAGATGGGAGGAGTTGCATAAGAAGAGTTGTAGGTAATAAACCAGATGCAATGTATTTGCAGTGCATGTAATTGTATTGTTTTATTCATTTTCGGCATCGTTGATTTTCCTTCTCCCTCGCTTGACAGCATCTATGCATGAGAGCTGAGTGTCCATGCTGGAAATACAGGTTGTAATGTTTGCATGGTAATGCACCATAAGCTTCATCTAACTGTAAAGCAAATAAGAGCTATTTGTGTCCTTACTAGTTACTAACAACTCTCTTCAGAGTCCAGGTTGGAAGACGCAGTGACATACCCCTGGCTTTACTTTTTGCAAAGCAAAAGCCTCTTCAAGCGGGTGAGAATGTAGCAGTGTGTTTGTATATTGTTGCTGCCCAATGATTGACATATAAAATATACCGGTGCCTGATTAAGACATGCACACACTCCTGGGTAGGGAAGCCATTAACATAGCAAAGACACACTCGAAGTGTGGGATTCGTAAATCAGAAAGAACAAACTGTGCTGTGACCTACCAGAGCTTGAACTCATCCCTCGGCTGCTGCGCTGCAGCTTCAGCCAGCCAACGCGTGCTTGCACAGCTGCACCCCCTTGTCAGCCTTCTGCTGAGCCATCCCTCCTTCTCCCCCCCATGCTTAAGTGCCTTCCAAGTTACCACTAGTAACTGAATATATTTACGGAATATAACCGACGTCTCCAAGAATAGAAGAGATCTCATGCACATTTGACATTTTTGTGTTTAACAGTAACATTTATGAATTTGAGGCATGTTTTTCCACTGCCATTTTTTAAACACGGTAAATTCAGTCTGGTTTTAACACTGTTTTTTCCTGAAACATCTCCCAGATCTCTAAGGGAGGCTATATCACCAGTGTGTCACTCGATGAACAGCAAAAGAAGTGATTTATTCAGCCCCTTTAAAACTCCTGTATCATTAAATCCAATGTAGCGCAAATGTTTGGGAACTCCTGAGGAGAAAATATGTCTCTATTAAAGCTCCAAGACTCTTGTCTTTTTGATTAAGGAAAAGCAATTTTATACTTCTGAGACCTCCCACGCCATATTCTTAAGAGAGGAAAGGCAGGAAATAGTCTATCTGACATTCCTCATTTGGGCAGAAAAAAAAACGCTTCAGAGTTCCTTTATATATCATAAGCTAGCTAAAAAAGAAATGACCGGGTTTTCAACTGTTTTGCCAACTTCAATCCACTGATAAGCCTGGCAAACGCAATGCTTTCTCCTGGGATTTACATGTCCACATGAAAGGATAAGTGAAAATTGCAGGTAAGCATCTCTAAAGAAGAGAAGGGGCATCGTTAATACCCAACCATCCTGGCACAATATCTGTAGTGCTATATATGAGCTTAAACTGGGGGCACAGCAGTGACTTCCGCTTGGACTAACAATACGTGTAACTCTACAGTGCAGTACTGTCTACAGTAGCCACCAAGAAGCTTACAGAAATTTCGTCCAAATACTGTTATTCAGCTGTCCAACTTGTACTGTTATAAATGCATTATCATGGGGTTTGTTTTAAGTGCTGGCCTTTCTTTTCCATCAAAAGGAATGTCTTATATTAAGATTTATACAAATGGTCTGCACGGCAAATTGGTAACAAGCCTTTGCAGCCCAAATATTGGGTTCTTTACCCAATAGACACCATGATCAAATCTGAAGTTTACGGCCTAGGAAGATCACTGGAGCACTCTGTCCCTATAAAGCTACACATAGACGTGTCCTATTTTAGCCTTGCACACAGAAGACTGCAATGCAAACATCAACGCATTCCCAGGCTGCCAATGGGTTCTATGACCTTTGCTTTTTGTCTTGCATCTCCTGCTTCTCTAACTCATGGAAAAAACTGCACCTCCATCTCTCGGCTCCAAAAGACGAGGGGTGATGTGTTCACAAACCAGCGAGGCTGGAGCTGTCAGAACTGACGCCAGCGTTGACTGTCATTCTGCAGAGGGCACTTGTTACTCCTCCGGTCAGTCACCAGACCATGGTGTGTACAGTTTCACAGCTGTCATGCTGAATATTTTAAACGACTGTTTTTTTGCCAAGTCAGAACACATTCACAAACCGAGAGATCATCTCAGGACAAAGCCTGTCCAGGAAAAAGCCTGTTTCTATTTTGGCACTGCAGCTTGGAGAAAAGAGGATACAGATCCCAGGACTGTCACAGCTGGAGTCTGTTTATGGAGGAGGTTTAAAACACAGACTTAGCTAATCTCTGAATTTCCTAAAGCAAAACATACAACACTGCTTGTTTATTCCCCCCAGACAGGAATTTCATCAGATGAACTCTGTAATGTCTGACTACAGTTTGCCAACCAGGCTCTCAAAGCCCACAGGTGATACTTTGGGGAGATCAGAAGAAAAGCAGACCTAAGAGACCGCTATGAAGCGTCCTCCCTAAGAAGCTCTCGTTAGCATCAATCTGTATGAATTATGAAGTTAATCCTCTCTACTCTCATAAGTAATCCTATGTATTTGCACAGCAATTCAGATAAGACACTACTCTGATAGATGCTGCACAAACATGGAACAAAAGGCTACAGGACGTCACAGATGGGATCTGTGTTCCCACATGGGTTTCCTGTTACCCCACGAGCCCTAGAAGTGGCTGGCATGTGCACTGCCACACCATGACACCCTCCAGAGGGACGATCCCATTTGGGTAAAGGAATTAAGTAATGGAAAGGAGACATAGCCCAGAGCTGAAAAGGTGGGATGAGGTAAAAAAACATGGTCCAGAAAGAGTTGAGGCAGGAGTCCTGTGGTGTTAAAATCAAAGTACTGGGAACCAGGTAATGAGAGAGGTGAAAAAGTTTGGAGCCTGGGACCTGTGCAGTCCTCTGCCTTACACCCTTGTGTGCTCAGGGGCCTCAGATTTCCTCTGAACTTGCTTCAGTACATCAAAAGACACAGGAACACCTGAGCAGCCATTATACACATGACATACAACTATACAACAAAACATGAAAGCTGGAACGGAGAGTGAAAGGTTGTATTTGAATATTCAAAACCCTTGTCTGAACTATCACCAGTTAAAAAGGAAAGACTCCTACACCGTTGAAGTGCCCTGTTTCAAAACTGATAGCACATGCACTCTCCCATCTGCAAGTCGTCAACATTGAACAGGCTGAGCTCTCCAAGCAGTGGGCTGAACAGAAACACTGCTGGGGGTTGTCCGCAGCCCCGGCAGCGGGCTGTGCAGAGGAGCTTTCAGGTTACCAGCAGTGGGTGCTACCCACGGGACACGACTGCACGCGGGAGTGCCAGAAGGGGAGGGTAGGTAAATGCTTCCCAACCCTCCCACACACATGCCCTGCCTCTAAAAGGAAGAAGGGCTGCTTACAGCAAATATTTTTACTAGCAGGCCTGTTCATGCAAATAAGTAGGTCTGTATCTAGGACTGCTACGTTGTGGATTGCGGGGCAGGGGGGTTACAGCTCTTGAAGAACAGCATCTTTGATCAAAAGAGCAGAGTCAGGAGATACTGAGCTCTCTCAGCTAGATGAAGAGGCACTGAGCTAAATTAAAGATTAACGTTACAACTTGAAGCATAAATTAATCTCACTATTGGCTATACTGGGTTAGAAACTGAATTAATTTCTCATCACATGAAAGGGGCTTGAACACTATCTCTGGGATTTTTAGTGTTTCCCACTAAAGGACAGTAGTTTTACATTATTTAAGTCAGATAGGTTAAGACTGTCCCCTCTCTAGCCTGGTTTACTGGCACTTCACAATGCAAACGTGCATCCTGTACCGGTTGGGCTGTGGAGGCCTGAAGCAACGTAGGATGGAAACGTTGTGACGCTCTTAATGGCTCTTGCCAATCAGCAATCACCCGCTAGGCCTGGCAGCCTTCTCTACTGCACTGACATCACTATTTCCTTATTCCCTATCTGCTTCTTTTCCAGTTTGATCTGGAAAAACCTGGACATTTTTCCTTCTGGCTTGCTCCTTTATTAATACTGTAATATTATCCTACAAGCAAGCATACTTGAAAATGTGCTCTGAAAGTCACTGGTGACACAACGTACAAGAACAGAAATCAAACTCATCAACACCTTCGTTTTAGCTGCTGCTTTGCTTGTTCTCCCGTGCCCAGTGCTATTCCAGGCCAGCACTCCAAGGACCTCTCAGTGATCCCTGCGGAACAGTGGCACGATGGGAACTTTCCTCTGGGAGAAAGGGAAAAGCACAACCTGCTCCAGACCTATTTCTGAGAGCAGCACCACAGGTTAAATCAAGCTGGGTGGGAGGTGTCATCCCACAGCCACAAGCCTTCTCTCGCCTCCCAACGCGAGGGAACACAAATCTGACATTCAGGATGGACAAGAGGAATGAAGGTTAACACCAGCCACCCACAAGTTAAATGGCTAAATAACCCCTGTATTGGGAAGGAAACCAAGACATTTCTGTAGTGAGAGACGATCAATTCCGTGACATATAAAGATGTTCAAAGGAAAAATGTGGTGTGTGGTTTGTGAGCAGGGGGACTCTGGGAAACTCTGCATGAAAAGCCCAGGAAAGACTCACATCGACTGCTTCAGTCTCACAGTATTTTTCTCACTTTGGCTCTTGCCAGCACTAACTAATCCAGGACATTTTCTCTACCCACAAAGCTGATCAAGCATATCCTCCTGCCAGCCTGCGAGCGTCAGCAGCCAGCTTGCACCAGTGCCAACATACACAGCTGCCATCTCTCCTACCTCCCCCACAAGCCAGTGTCTCCACCATTCCCAGCTTAGCCCCCCACAGCCTCACAGATCGGGATGCAGACTGTGATCTGTTACGCTCTTCCCACGCCTTTCAGTCAGGAAGATCCAGAGCTTTGATCCCATTCCCACTTCGCTGTTGACGTCGGAGGGCAAAGCCAACACCACAGCTTGCTGCAGCAAGGCTGAGTTACCCCAGTTTTCAGTCAGTAAAACATAGTTCCCCCTGACTGGTGGTAGAACCACTAAAACTCATTTACAGTAGCAATCCTACTACTAACCACCCACTGCCTTCAAGGCTTAAAAAAGCCCTGTCCTTCAACTCAGCCCCCTGAAGCAGCAGAGGAAGGACTGTCCTCAGCTGCCCACCAGGAACACCAAATCAGGAGAGGTGAGAGCTGCTGAACTAACTTTCTTCCCACTTAGCGTCAGCAGGAAACTTTCTTTTCAAGAAAACAGCAGTGCAGGTACGCCACGAGCCAGGATGCTTTGGAAATAACTGCCTCAACTGTCTCCTCCAAGCTTGAAAAAGTGCTTTGCAAGAGCATTAATCAAGGTGACGTAACTCTAGCATAGACCTCAGCAGAATCAGCCCTGTATAGTACACAAAAGGAGAGAAATGAACCCAGAGTTTAAAGGTCCGCTTTTGTTCTCAAAAATCCAATAGACTTTTTCTCTATAACATTTCTGAGAGCAGGATGGGGCTGTACCTCAGGTCTGCTCCACAATCCATATACTGACCAGGTAGGCTGCTGAGGCTGTACTTTCATAAATTGGTGCCAAATTTGTAAAATGAACACACAAAATGATACAGTGAATAACAAGGCAAAACCTCTGGCAGCCCAGGTGCCACTGCTGCTCGCTGGAGTGAAGGAGCTCACCCACACCTTTTTCATTGTCAGATGGCACCCACACACGAGCCCTGAGCCTGCAGCACCGAAGGCGTAATTGGTGACACGCGGTAAAATTCTGAGTCACACTGTGACAAAGAAAATGACGTCACACACTGATACAAAACTCTTCAGCAAAACTGGTTTGTGGCTGTTAGAAAATGCTGACACTTCAAAAAATATTTGTAACGTGGGGTCATTGTGAAAAGTGGTTCAGAACTGCCATAATGTCAATCTTGGGCAATTCTTTAAAAAAAAGTATATTTTGAGCATAGGATTTAGAAACTAAAGCCATTTTAATGTAACTTTTAATACAGGTAGCAGTACAACAAATAGCCTGAAGTTATCAAACAACCCAGAGTTAACGTTACATTAAAGACACTGCTATTTTGATCCTATGCTCTGTATTGGTAGGGAGGAAAAAATTTTAATTTTTAAGTTGAAAGATTCCATGGCAAAGGAAAAATCATCCCACCCGGGTCTAATTTTAATAATACAGCATGCTCTAGTAAACAAAATTAAACATAGCATGCAAATATAAACTAGCTTCTTCCTCATTTTGGAGGTTATTCAGTCACTGCATTCTGGTATTTTTATACTACTGAAAAAATAGTAATTTAAAAAAACCCTTCTCAACATACAGCTGTATCCTCTGACCTGATGAGAATTCAGATACCGAGTAGTTCATAAGGCAATTTTTGAGGACTGCGTACAAATTTGTCAGCCATACCAATTTACAGTTCTGACAACTACTGCTCTGGGTTAAAAGAATTCAATGACCTGGAGGAGCTATGTTTAAATAACCTACAGTAATAACTCTGCTGAGAAAAACCTTGAAGAGCCGTCTTCCTGCAGCTCAGACAGGACCTATTACTTATGAGGTCCTGCCTGAGCAGCCCTGAAAACTCTTCATCTAGAGGCATGGATCTGCCACCCTGAACGGCACCCTGAATTAGTTGCACCTGCCCCTAAAAGGAGACCTTCAGGCTATGAAGAGTCTACTCAAGGCAAAATGTTGTACGGTAGATATAGGCCTCTGGGAGCAGGAACGTCAAGGGAAAAAAGAGTAGGAAGGTTCTGCTTTTTGAGAAAGGAGGTGGATCTCTGAAAGTACCCAAACCAAGTAGAAGTTGCAAATGGGGGCTGAAGAGCTTAGGGAAAAAAAGGGTTACCTGGTTCAGAAGAATGAGGGCAGATCTTTGTGACTCAGAGAAGGTATAGGTTTCTGGGCTTAGTACAAAGACTAAGGGAAGATGGAAGGAAAACAGAACAGTCTTAAGCCAGTGGGACAAACAGCACAAACACGTGGCAATAAATGGCTGCTGGTCCCTGACTTCATGGCTGGCAATTTAATACCGCACCTAAACACTGATGGCGGCAAAACCTAGCACAGAAGTAATCCCTCATCACAGAACATCTGGTGATCGCAGAAGGAAAACCACTCAACAGACAGGGTAACTAGGAAACTATGCACCACAAAAAAAAGTTATTTCCAATTGAACCATCCATGTGAAAACTCATTCCTTGTCCCTAAGCAATTCTTGACAAGTCTTCATCTAACCTGCTCTTAAAAGGTTTCCATTGCTGCAAGTTCCACTTCTGATCCAATTCCATCAGCTGAAGAACTGAACCTGAGGTAGGGGTGAACCTGTATGGGGTGTCTACAGCCTGTCCGTGTGAGTTTGAATTGCAAAAGATGATCAGATTTCTAAACAAAAGTTGTACCGTTAATATTAGAAGAACTGGTCAAAGCAGTATGATCCTTGCCTTACATGGGAGTGAGATTCTGGTATCGGAACTAAAAAGCATGAAGTAATTTGACCTCTAGTGCATCCTAGAGAGAGTTTCCACTGAGTTAGCAAAAGCCCCAGAAAAGCGACTGGTGGTGTGGTTATCAGGTAGGCATTCTTTAAGCACACTCACTCAAGCAGACATCAAGGAACCAGAGGTGTCCTGATGCTTCCGTTTTGTTAAGACATTCATAATCCTAACGCATAGCCCACGCTGGAAAATTCAGCAGTGCACTACAGGGTTCAACTCTTTTATTTGCTACCAGTTATGGGAACACTGTCTTGTACTGCAGTACACGCTGAAACCTGCCTCCGTTTCATGAGTGGTTCCTGTCAAGTGTATTTCAAAATCATCATTAACTCCTTTAAGAATACCTCAGAGTTTTACAGCAATAGAAGCAAGGGTGCATCACCTCTGGTGCTGAACTGAAGACCAGACCAGGAGTAGCAGAAAACACCTCTTAAAACCCTGATGACCACCGTGAGACTTGGTGCATGGAGAACTTTGATTACCAGAGAGCTACTGCTAAAAGAGTAACGACTTCCAAGGGGAGGGCAATGGCTGCAGTCGGAGCATTAGTTCCCATGCTAAGACAGTGCGCCACACACACTGCTCCCAGCTCCCCGGGTCATCATGAAAGGAAGTTGATGTTTGCATGAAAAGAGCAACACGGGGTCATCTCTCTTAGGAGAGAGCTGGGCTTCTGGATTCTAACTTGGCCACTGGCTTCTTGCTTAACTGCTTTGTGTCTGTTTCCTCGCAAGGCTGACCTCCTTCTCAAAGCATCCTGAGACTTACTCGTGAGAAGTACCACAGAAGCACTAGTGGTTGCGGTGGGCCTATCATTTTGATTTATCCACATAAAATAGGCAAGTACTCGAGTGTCTGTGGGAATTAATCCATTTTGTCCATAAAGTACATTGTGATTCAACAGTGGTCTAAATACCAGATTCCTCGGCTGTTTAAGGAGTGAGGAGAAGATATACCCTTCTTTGCACCAGCTGATATAGTTAGAAAACTCAGGAAAGCTTTCAAGTACACGATCCCATTACATTCTTAGATCCACACAACTTAAATATTTAACATAAGTATATATAGAGTGTTTTCACCCAGAGTCCCTAGCGTATCTTCTCCACACACAGATGGAGGGGAGAGCTGGAAAAGATCAACAATGAGTTACTCTGTTTCCATAAGCCAGTCCTCAGCTTTCAAGTGTTTTTACATTTCTTCAGAGAACACTTCCCATAACCTGAATCTAATCTCTGACTAAGTTCAGCACACAAGTGGTATTCAACAGCTTTAATTATGACTCCTGGTCCACGTAATTTCTGGCCGTTCCTTCTTTGTAAATAGCGTTAAGTGTCTGCTTCCCTTGCTTCACAAGAAATGCTTTCAATCACATGAGCCTCTGAGATCTCAAGCACTGTGAGAAGCAAAGTTTGTTTTGACTGCAAGAATAAAGAAGTGTTTACCAGAAAAGATAGAAAACAAAGGAAGCATTGCAAGTTGGATTATAAAGACCCACAAAAGTAATCATTTGAGAAACACTATCAGAAATCTCATTTACCTGTCTTGTTATAGTAGAATAATCAATGAACATGCTAAGGCATCCCATACTCTTATTGGGCAGTGATTTTTTTTGTAAACTGAATCTGGCTGAATTTTTGTAAGCTGAAATTTTGTAAGCTGAATTAGGCTGCCCAGGGAGGCGGTGGAGTCACCATCCCTGAATGTATTTAAGAGTCGTTTAGATGTGGTGTTGGGGGATATGGTGTAGGGGAGAACTTTGTAGAGTGGGGTTGACGGTTGGACTCGATGATCCCAAGGGTCTTTTCCAACCTGAATGATTCTATGATTCTACCTGCAAATTATTAAGTAGAAACTAGAAGACACAGGTGAGATGACAGATAGGATAGAGCACTGCAGTCCTTGCTTGAAAAAGTTTATGTCTTTACACTGACAGGATGAACAAGAGACAAGGAGCACAGTTACAGCATGATGATGCGACTGGCCCCAGCTCACCCAGAGCAGCAGCACAGCTGGGAACAGATGCCTTGTGTGTTTGCCTAACCCTTTATTCTGTTTCCTCTTTAAATTTATCACAACTGCTTCTTTCCCATTGAGTCATCAACTGAAGGAGATCAGATAAACTCCTTAGCCACTAAAAAAACCCTCTGGTACTCAAGTCCCTCCTTGAAGCAACGCTGTTGTGTTTCCTGCACTGAATATCTAAGTACATAATACCAACAGAGATCTATCGATTTACTCCATATTGTACTTCAGCCTTCCCTGCAAAGCCTATAGCCTATCAGAGTACGCCCCTTCATGACAAATACTTCACCTGAAAAATCTAATTTGTATAAAGCATCAGTGGGAACAAAGTTTTCATCACACCAAATACATTGTCGCTGTACTGAAACCTGTACAGATCATCAATCAGATTCAGCACCGTGTAATCTGTGCTCTGAACATCTGTTTGAACAATATAATTCCTTTATCAGCAGTATTTTTTGCTAACAAATCAGAAAATATGCGTGGTAAATTTCCCCTACAGTGGCAGGACTAAGAGTGAACCTATCCTTGGTAAAATGCAGTTTCGAGCAGGATTTCAATTGCTTCCAAAAACTCCCTGCAGAGACGCAGTGCCCCAAATGCCTAAATACACAACAGAATTTCCTTCCACCCTCACCCGAAATGGTCAACCAAGACTTAAGAGATCCATAGTACTGACACCCTTTCCAGACCTTCCCTAAATAACGCCAAGAAAGAACTAAGGGTAGCAGCAGAGGACCCCATTTTGGACAGAGGCCCTACCACCACTGACGCTCTTCCTCATTTTCTCTCTGGTCCAGGCTTGCTTTTTTAACCACCAGCAAGTTGCTTCAGCTTGGTAAGTAATATTTCTGTGAATGGGGGATAATTATATAGATCATTTTCTGGGGACTTACTACCGTGAGTACTACATAGAAGCAACGCCATGTACAAGGCAAATGATTCGACGAAGCAACCAACCAACTAGGAGGCCAGCAGAACCACAGATAGAATCTGTACAGGTATGTTTTCTGACACCAAGTGGTAACCAAGACAGTTTCATGGAATATTTTATGTCATCTCTATAGCCTTGGCAATCTTCTTCCCCTCAAAAATAATCCAGTTGTGACTGTCCTGTGAGGTTGGATTGTGTGCTAGCGCAACAGATCTAGCCGTGTTCACTAAAGGGGAAGAGCTCACACAGAGTAGGAGTGAAACTTCTTTACTCCCCTCCTCCAAAGCATGAGAGCAAACACTTAAGATCTATAATTCAATGTAGACTGTAGTAACTAACTGCAGGTTATTTTCAGGAACACATTGATCAGTATGAGCAACAGCGAACACTGCACTTGATGAGGATTCACAAACTCAGAAGAGCTACAGACACACAGTTTTAATGAGGTATACAGTGCAACTTTTCTTTGATTGCCACGGTGAAAGCCTCAGCAGCATCCTGCTTGCGCAAGTCGTCTTTCCTGTACTCAATCATTGCCTACATTTCATGCTTGCACCTAACAAAATAGTAACCAAATCCCTCTAAGTAACCCCACTGCTCTCAACTTTTTTGAGAATCCACAATAGGACGTTAATTAAATCCCTCCCACCCCATGTCACCGCAGTCAAATGGATGTTGATTCAAGACCACTGCTTATCTGCACAGGTCACAGTAACCTCACTAGCAGAAACAAGGATAGGTTTTCCTACAGCCTTCTTACTACAACCTCTGCCACTGCTGGCATATGCAGCCATTTACTGCAGAAGGACTGCACTGACTTCACTGCATGTTTTGAAGGCCTGATACAATGCAGATTCACAGTCAAAGACAAATGACTAATCATTTTCACCATTTAACTTCACAACCCCTTTTCTTTACCTTACAGTTTAGGATTAGTTTTCTCTACCCATTCCCCAAGTCTTTCCCCATTTATCATGAGAAAAATTATGCTGCCCAGTACAAACTCCCACCTCTGTGGGAACATGCTCTGCACTTCTCTTACCACAGTACCTTAAGTGTCCTAACACTCCTCACACCTGCAGTTTCCCCGGTAGCCATTTCAACCTCATACCACCAGAGGTAAATTGGTTCCTCCAGCCTCAATGGAAGAGAATCTTCCCAAGCATTTCTGCCGCATATGAGTGCCAGACTTCCTCCGTCAAGTTTTCACTCACTTCGCACTCGGAGCTCCCCTTGCTTTACACTAACCACTCCACTACCTTTAGGATCCCTGCTCCAGAGAGCACTGCTCGCAGGCCTGGCCTAGAGCTGCTCCACTAGTGTTCCTGTGGTTTCAGCTGCCCAGTGACTTCTGCCACACCTGCACTTTCTGCCACAGGCTTCACCAGGAACAAACCTCACGCTCAACCATCAAGTGCAAGCCTTTATACTCAAGGCTTGACTTCCAGATCCCATGGGCCACCTCCACAATGCACAGCACTTCACTCTCCCTTAACTGTGGTTTCAGCTACATGATATGCAGGGGGGAAAAACTGCCAGGTTAGAGCTTTTGGAAGATACTCAAGTGCATGTTGCACATCCAGGGACATAGCATGACAACACAGAGCCCTGCACGATGAGACTGATAATTAGCACAAGTCTAAAGCAGGTAAACTTAGTGTGGTCCACACTCAGTGTGCTCAAAGCAGCTCCTCCAGCAAGCTACCCTGGTAAGCATGCCGATCTCCTTCTCATCATGGTTCTTCAAATCCCACACACATCACTGACTGTGTACCAAGGGGGGAAGATTACCTTTACAGACGCACAGTGTAGGGATCCAGGACTGCAAGGCCACATGACACCTGTATTGGTCCTCGACCAGACCCTGGGTCTGCAGCACACTGTTGTGGACCTGAGTTCTCAGCATTACTTTCCTCACAGTGAATTCACCAGTTCCTAGTGTCATTAAATATAGGTTCTTTCTAAATCACGTTCTTCTAAATTCAGACTTTTGTCTAGCTTCTAAGATAGGTTCAGATGCTTCCAGTCTATTTCTTTCACTGTATCCCCTTGGATATTCCAGCACTTAACCTCATTTAGCCTAATTACAGCTCAGTCCCATAGCTTTCAGTAAACTAATTCAAAACTGGAGTGTGGGTATACCTTTGCTAACTGGGGGGAAGAGGGTACATACTACACTTTTTACTACAGAATTGCATGTGCTTTTTTTCGTTCAGGCTGCCTAGCAATGATCAACAGGCAAGATGTCAAAATTAAAGCTGCCTACTACAATGTACCTTCGCTAAGTTCAGAGACACAACTGTGAGATCAAGTCCTTAATATTAAATGGGTGAGGAATCAAGTCTGAGTGAAAGTTCAGGAAGTTTTAATCACGATGTTACAGCCAAACTTGGTACCCCTAAGGACAAAAAAAAAAAAAAAGAGGTGGTCTCCTCATCTGTCCACACCTGCTTTGTTAGCTTCTCTAGAAAACCTGTACAAGTATGCAACATGCTGGGGCACAGATTATTTTAAGGTTGCTACAGCTACAGCCCTAAACCTAGCTGCCATTTATAAGCACACTGATGTGGTACCACACTAGATTCACCTGCTTACAGAGCTGCACATGAATGAGACTGCTTGGGCTACAGATCTTGTAAACCAGAAGAGTGACGCTTCACAAATGAGTAGACTGTGCAGTTCAACTTTTTTATTTTAATAAAATCAAGAATATGCACAGCACATGCAGTGCTAGCATCTAAACTAATACAATAAGCAATTCTAAACCTACAGTGACTTGAAGTTCAATTTTCACATTCAGCAAGTTTAAATCCATTCTTGCATATTGTTTTGAATCCTTGTATCTGAACTGAAAAATATTGCTGGCTGATAAAACTTGCTAAAATGCACAAGTCACTGATTATGCCAATACAACAAAGATAACCACATGTTTGAGGATTGCAATGTGCCAGACATTCACTGAAAAAAAAAAACCACACAACTAAACAAAACTCACGCAACAAACATCTGAGAATCTGGACACTTCACATCAGTGTTTAGAAGTGTTTCATTAATATCTTAAGACAAGTGTATCAAAACCTTGGCATGTTTAATTTTAAGTTGCCAATTTTTGTTTTACTATCAGAAAGTTATGGCTACACTGCCAATGCCGGGTCTGCTTAATTTGACTTAAGAGTTTAATATGACTTAAACATTAAAAGCTCACACTACCCCGAAATATATAATTTCACGCATACGGTGACATTCAACATTCAAGTGCCAGTGTTTTTGTACTGTCTTTTGGTCAAGTTTCTTTAAACTTTCAAAGAATCACTTTTAGGCTTACAAAAATAAATATTTGTCAAAAATGTTCAATAAATATTACACAAAACTAGCAGCAAAAAGTATCTAGAAATCTGTCGTGTGCAAATAGTTTTCTTCCCAGCTATCATTCCCATGGTCCCAAATAAGTTTTAGAATCTATTTCCTTCTCCTTAAACAAGCTGCGTTCAATCTCCAAGAGACAAAATAAGATTGGAAGTTAAGGACACGCACACAAGACATATATAAAATTCTCTGAATGTGCAATAAAAGAAGTATTTTGTAAAAAGTTATGGGCAAAATGTACAAGGGCCTAAACCTAGACTTGAAATAGCACCATAACAAATGACCTCAATACTGTCAAGTGCACCTACTTAATAAAAGTTTTAGAACAAGGCACAATACACTTGAAAAAATCTATTGCACTTTAGGAGATTTTTGCCATTTTCCTATGCCACTGTAGATTAGTTGTTAACTGCTCTGGCCACAAAGTTAGCACAGAAATTCCAAGTGGCAGAGGCATTTTTCTGGTGGACAATACTTATCTTTGGCCAGATTTAGCATAAACAGACTATAAATACAATGGAAACCTATGCAACTAAAACTGACTAAAACTGCACTTTAATAGCAGAATTGAAACCTTGTGCAGTTTATGTACATTTCCAACCTCTGTGATCTCAGGTTTGTTTGTTACTCTTCTGGAGCCATTTTACAAAGTCTACAGTAAGCCAGTTTAACATCTCCACGCAGCTTGAACAGAGTAATGTGAATCTGCATTAAAATAAAGCCTGCTGCATAATTCTTCCTGTTCATACCCTCTTGACCAAAAAACATCAACACTAGCATGCGTTATTAGACCAAAAATTCAGTAAGGCCCTTAAGGAGGGCCAATCACTGCCATGGTCAGCCATTCTACCATTTCAATTTCATATGGCAGGCATTTTTAAAAAGTCTAAATAGATGAATTCTCCTAAAAACTATTTCAAGTTATCAGACCTTTAAACGTTCCCTGTAATGTTCTGCCCACATTTGGCTAGCTCACATTAATGATCTGCCTAAATATTGAAAAAGGAATTGCTGTGTTTACTTGCATTAACTTCAAAAACAGTGCTTTTAATGTATGCATGTATCCATACATCATCTCATCATGACTGGAATGGCTTATTAAAGGCTATCAGGTTCTAAGTACCTATCCAGGATAGAGTGAGCAAATCAGAACTTTAACTTAGTACAGTTTTGCCACATTAGAAACTAATTGCATTGATATGCTTCAAGATGTTTTATTTTTCAAATCTGCAAATACCAAAAGCCCTAATGCAGGCTACCGCATAAGTTTTTCTTTGTAGTATTATGGATGAATCAGTGATTCCTGTTTAAGTTGTATCACACCTGTGTGCCAAGGTTTGATTTTAGCCCAAGTTCAGTAATTTTTATTTTGTCAAAACAATTGATATCTTGAGCATTACTGAGCCAACAGGACATCAAAATAAAAGTTGTCTAAAGTTAAAGGCACAGTACATTAACAAACAAATGATCCTCAGTCACAAAATCATAAATGCAGTTCCTGGGTGGGGATGGGTGGGAGGGGAGTTAATCCTGACTACAGCAATAGAGTCTTCAAAACCACCTTCAAGATAGGGCTACTTGTTCCTTTGTTTCCATCTTGTGACCTTGAGCTCCCTTAAAAAAAATTTCAGTGGAGAATCACAGCTGGTAATGTACTGCGAGTTCTTGAAGCTACACAAGGTATAGTCTGGCTAAGTTACATGTGGTTTCCATATTAGCTTGTACGGTAGGATATCTGCTGCAAGCAGATTCAGTTGCCCCACCAGTCAACCCCCTGGGAGTTATAGTTTCCTCCATATCCATCACTGTTGTAGAAGCCTCCATAACCACCACCTACGAAAGGCAAGAGAAAGTGATGC
Source organism: Stercorarius parasiticus (assembly GCA_013396915.1). Classification (NCBI taxonomy): domain Eukaryota; kingdom Metazoa; phylum Chordata; class Aves; order Charadriiformes; family Stercorariidae; genus Stercorarius; species Stercorarius parasiticus. Next base: position 15,535 of record VWZL01006222.1, on the reverse strand, counting down.
TTAATTAACCCACTGAAGACTTGAGCCTTCACAACAAGAAAATAGCCCAGGGCACAGACAGGATGCCTATTAAAGGAAACCCACCCAAAAGTACTGTCAAATGCACACATTTAACTAACATGTTGGAAGAGACAGATAGCATTCAAACTAATCGAAGATGAGTAGCTTGCACAAGCCTAAATCCAAGGAGGGATGCTAAGACTTTGCGTAACAAGCACCAGCTGACCTCATATTTAAACATTACCTCCAGAGGTTTTACTACAGCAAGCATTTTACAAAACCAGATTATTTGCCAGCACTGCCTGCCCAGTTTTTCTTACCTCCAAATCCTCTGCTGCCACTCCCTCCACTGCGGCTGCTGGTTGATCGACTGCTACTAAAGCTACTGCTGCCAGAACCGCTACTTGTTCTATAGTCTCTGGCACCAAATCCTCCACTGAACCTACTGCTGTATAAAGGAAGAAAACAAACACTTGAGTAACGTCAGTGGTATCTGAAGCACTGCAGACATTGAGATTCAAGTACTACATTTCTTCAACTCTGGTTACCAACTATAACTGGCCAACAATCACTGCAAGTGTTGAGCCCAGCATGTTTCACAATCATCCCAATGCTATCTGGAAAGGGCACTCAAGATAACAAAGCAAAATTTACTACTAGTCAAGCAGGGTCACGTTGAATTTGCCATGTTACAGGACCTGAGAAACTAATTCTTAGTGTAAGATTTGGTTCAGTGCAACCTCTGCTCCACAGAATTTCCAAACCTATCTTAGTGTTCGAGTGATGCGTTTATGACCACCTTTCATATTGTAGAAGAGGGGAGTTAAATCACTTTACAAGCGTGCTTCTGAAGGAAAAGCCAAACAACTAGAATTCATATGGTCATATCACATTAACTACATTAAGAGGAAGGGCTGCTTCTCCTCCCACCCCTTTAAGCCATTAAACACAGCTTTGCATTATCAGCTTATAAAGCATTTTATGTTTCCATAGCAAAACTATTTTACAAGTGGCCTCACACCTGCAGTCTAACTCTCATACCTTTCCTGTTTTGTGTCAGGAGGCACATTTTACCTTCTCCTAAACATCAAAATAGCTGCATAAGGTACATTTCTGGCAGGTATGCACTTCTAGTAAGCGTTTGAGTGCTTTCACAAAGTTCCAAAACTACTTTTGCTAAGCAACATTGTACCTCAGCTGTATCTAGTTATCTGCTTAAGAAGAGAAGTCTTACGGGTTAATTGCCTTACAGTAAGATGGAACAAAACCAGACATTAAGCTGTCACCTTCTGATGCACATTAACTCACAGCTTACACTGCACTAGTTTGTCCTCCTCTAACTATATTTTTAGACTGAAAACAAGTCACCCAACTGCTTCCCACAATGGATTAAGTATACTTTTAGCTAAAGTTGTGGCCATTACCTCTTAGATCGCCCACGGCTGCCACCTCCTTTGTGATGCTGTTCATAAGCCATGTTTTCCAGCCAAGATGGTACTTCTTGCTTAGCCTCAACAAGAAGATCAAGCAAGTCCTTGGTGATGTTTATGTTCCTCTCATTGAAGAATGAGGTGGCAAGACCTAAAGTAAACATTCAGTTTTAGCCCCACACAAAGCAAATACACCATAGCACTTAAACCCATTCCACACTCCACTTGCGGCCAGAAGTACAAGATCAGATTCCTCATAGCCAAGCTCAAGAACACTAGAATTACCTGAAGAGAAAGCTGTTTCAGACAATTATTCCACCACAGCTAGTCGCAAAAACCCTGACTATTTACTGACAGACACAGAAGATAGCAAGCTTACACGTGGTATCAGAGCTTTTAAACAGCAACAGAAGCACTAGGCTAAAGGAACTGGCTACCTTCCACACCGACTAGACAGCAGTGACCAGCTTCTCTTCAGAGAACACACCACATGGCCCTTCTCAAGTACTTAGTTGCAGTTTGCTCCTTTGCTAATACTACTACACCTATCACCTTGGGTATGAAGTGCTATCTATGAAAGTTCTAGAGCATACTTACCAAGGTTTCCTACACGGCCTGTACGACCAATACGGTGCACATACTCTTCAATGTCACTTGGCAAGTCAAAGTTTATGACATGCTTTACGTTTGAGATATCCAGTCCTCTTGCTGCTACCTAATGGTTAAAGGATTAAATCAAATCTTAGTAAAATTCCACAGGCCAAGCAATATGCTTACTGGCTCAAACTTCATAGATTTTACTTACTGCTGTGGCAACAAGAATTGGGCTCTTGCCCGAACGGAACTGGTGCAGTGCTTCCTCTCTGTCTCTTTGAGAGCGATCTCCATGTATACTTGTACAGGCATATCCTTCATGGTACAAGAAGTCCTCAAGAGCATCTGCACCCTTTTTAGTTTCCACGAACACCAAAGTCAATGAATCCTTGCCTAACAATAATTGAAGCACACATTAGCAGAAAAACTACAAAGACCAGTACTTGGCTCCACACATCCAGTAAAAGGCAGTTTTAGGTCTCTGCTCTTGTTTATTCTAAACCGAAGCCACTGGAGACCTCTCTCCCCATCTCCTATTACCAGAAGAGCTTACATCAACTTAAAATTGACATTTAGTCAGTGGAATGTATTTACTGCATTTTAAGGAAATAGCCTTTCGTTCACATACTCAAAAGAAGTTCTTACTACTTGAGTCATTAGATTTGCCTTCTCTGAACTTTGCCTTATTTGCTTAGCTGAAACTGGTCTTTACCTGTGGCATTTAGCAGGTCAAGCAGAAATGATCGTTTGTCTGACTCTTCCACCCATACTACTTTCTGTGTGATATTCTCAGAAGTAGAACCTACTCTGCCAACAGCCAGAAAGATATACTCATCAAGGAAGTCACGAGCAAGCATCTAAAAAGGGGGAAGAAAAAAAAATACATCAGACAGTATTATTACTTTTTTTTTTTTGCATTTGCGGAAGGGGAATTTGGACCTATGAACTGTTAAAACATTTGAACTTTTGTAAAGTACCTGGATTTCCTTGGGGAAAGTAGCACTGAACATCATGGTATGACGAACCCCCTTTGGTGGCATAGTATCTTGTTCAACAATTCGACGAATCTGAGGTTCAAAGCCCATATCAAGCATTCTGTCAGCTTCATCAAGCACCAGGTACCTGAATGGTAATAAGAAAGGTTATTCTTCAGAACTTTCTCTCTTTAAGCTGTAACCTAGCACAGACACTAGACTACAAGTTCTCAACTAGATGTTTACACAGTTTGAAAACTAAAACTTAAGTGTCATTAACGCTAGATCTCTCTATAAAAGCTAAGGTTTCTAGTTGTCACATCATTAGCATATGGACAAGAACATTTTACTTACTTGCAGAAATCCAATCCAATCTTTCCCCTCTCCATCATATCAACCAGTCGTCCTGGAGTTGCTACAAGCAAGTGACATCCACGTTCTAAGTCACGTATCTGTTGACCAATGTCTGCACCACCGTATACAACACAGGGACGAACTCTGGAACGGTATGCAAACTATAAAACAAAGTAAATTAGCTCTAAGAAAAAAAAAAACATACTTCAGCTATTTTGTAATGAACTCGTAAATATACCTTTCTGGCTTCCTCATAGATCTGCACAGCCAGTTCTCTAGTGGGAGCCAAGACCAGTGAGATTGGATATTGCTTACGGCGCCCATACCTTCCATTCTCCTGAAGAAAATAAACTTGGAATGAGTACCACAAATACAAGGGGAATTAAAACAGCTACTACAGGCAATATTGAAGACAGGTCACCGAGTTTGTCTCAAGAAAGAAAAAGCACGGCTGAAAGCCAACTTGTTTTAAGCACTTTATCTGAAGACTCTGATGTACTACAGTACCCAAGATTCAGCTGTTAGCTCATATGTTTACAGCAACGCAGCTGCACAAGCTCGGTCTCGTATGACCTGCACCACCATCCATAACTTAAGCAGCAGAGAAACAGTCAAAAAGAGCCTGTTTACTTCCTATCCTAAAGTCACTACAACAGACACATGTGACTGAGTTTTTTTGTAGCACGGGAAGCGTCTTTAAAGTTTATGCAACAACAAAAACACTCATAAACAATCTTTTCCCTAGACAGTTACATGTATCAACCCTTTAGGTAGGAAAAAAGTGTTCCACAGCTTACATTTTTCGAGGGAAATAGCTGAAGCCTTCTAGAAGTTGAGAAGCTTGCCTATCATACCCAAAGTAATATGACATTTAAGCCCAGCTATTGTGTTCAGTAGCATACATCAGCATATGGGCAGAAATACACATTGGTCATAGCTTTTCCAAGACTAGGTATTTAAATACTTGCCTTCATAGCTCTCAAGGCATCACCAGGGCCATCTGCATAGATCTGGCTCAATATTGGTAGAAGAAATGCAGCTGTTTTCCCAGACCCTATTAGGACACAATTTAGTATTATTAATATTTATTTTCAAATATACTGTACTTTTAACTACAGCACTAATCCCATATCACTAGCATATTCCTCAGTAACATCTACACTAGTATATGGATACTACCTATGCCACTGGAGAGCACTCCTTAGGCAGTAGAGGTTCTCTACAAAAGACTTACCACTCAGCACCACAAAACCCTTAAGTAAATGTGATTTAAGCCCTGAACATTTCTCTCAAGGCAGAGTAAATCCACTCATCCAAATCTAAAGTAGTTGCATGACTCTAAAGCTAATTGATTTTTAATACTGCAACTATTTCAGTATACTCTGAAGAGAAAGTTGTACTACCTTACAGACCTCTTACCTGCAACTTGAGAAATACAAGACCCTACGCCTAAGTAGGAGCAGTAAAGAGTTACTAACTTACCTGTCTGAGCACAGGCCATCAAGTCTCTCTTTTCTTTAATAATAGGTATTGCATGTTTCTGGACCGGAGTAGGACGGGTGTAGCGTGTGAGCTCAATGTTTCCCATAATAATTTCTCCCATATCAACATCACTGAACTGTAAGATATTTAAAATGAGAAAGATGGGGATGCTTCCCTTCAGCCACCATGGAACACATCATTCAGTTTAAAAAGTCATTTATAAAGTAGGTTTTGTTTCATCTCTTCCTACAGAACAAACTTGCCTATTAAGTTTACAGATACTCAGGACCTAGTTACCCAGAGTCTGGTTATCTACTTAGTCCAGTTACGTAAGTTAGCCTTAAAAAGCCAGCCAAGCCTGAAGTGACTACACCAGCATACTACGCTTAGGACAATGCACTGCCTATGCTTAAGCAGTTGCTCCAAACCAGCACCCCCGAACACTTCTTTACACATTTGAAGTCACATAGTTAAGTGAGCTACAAGTGTTAACCGAACAAGCTTACACCAACTTCTCCCATGTCTTAGTTCATCATGTGCAACCCCCCTCTGCAAAACAGCTTAGCCATAGGAAGGCAAGACAGTGTTTCCCTTCCTCTCTGAACTTAAGGCAGCATGCCATCAAGTTTCACATCCAAATAGTCACTATTAGATACATCAGCAAACCAGATTTAAAAAAAAAACACACAACCAAAAAAGCAAAAAACTTACACTTTCAATATGTGGAGGACAGTTGCTGCCTGTTGCTTCAACAGGAATGTCATCATATTTCTCAAAGTTAATGCCAGTATTGCTTCCTGAAAAGAGCTCTCTAAAAACAGAAGAGAAAGTATTTTACTTGCTAGACATACCAACTGACCCTGTCATGTGAATTTACACTGTTCCATTACTTACTGTTCCAGGCGTTCACTCGGGGGAAGAGGTTTTGACCAGTCATCTTCATCTGATTTGTCACACCAGCGACTATTCCCACCACGGTCAAATCTACCGAAGCCGCTCCTATCATAGTCACCACCTCTTCCACGCTCTTCGTATCTAAATACAGCAATAATATCAGGCCACCATTCCTGGGCAACAGGATTTTTTGACATGCAAAATTAAAGCTATAATAATCTAGTAGTGTACGCTCTTAGGTATTACATGTAAAGCTGTAGAAGAATTCAAAGTCATCAGACTATCTGTACTTGTTTCTTGACCTACCAACTAAAAGAGTTTAGTCCCAGCCATCAGACTAGGTCATGTTATTCTGCCTCAGACAGAAAAGCTCGTCATGATTTCACAGCTCAGTTGAGCTTGATACACCAAACTTTGTATCAAAATTTTCAGTTGGTTAAATGTAACAGATGTAAAAGAATCAGTCATTTGCCAGTAGAGCTGCAACTGAAGCTGCTCGGTCTTTGCCATTTTTGTAGGGAGGTCTGCTTAAACCTCTTAGGAGACATTGTTTGGTACTCCCCCCTTTCCCTGTGCATCATTTTACATAGGTCTCCTACATCCAGACAAAACCCTCAAACGCTGCAATTTGTTCCTTTATTCCCCCACCACACATGTGACCAACGTAAATACCTCAATTACATGTCACATTATTATTTTATAAAGAGGGAGCTCACCTGCATTACTGACTTTGAAAGAAGATGGAAAAAGTCCTTACCTCAACTGTTTAGTTTTTGGTCTGGTAAATCATGTTTGAGAAAAGTCTGGATACAGGCCTAGCGTCAGCTTTACTAGTCGATAAAGGTCACTCTCACCACACTTGTGCATACAACGCATGATGTGTGTAAGACTGATCAAGTAAGGCAGAGAACCTGCAAGAGTCTCACCCAGTTTTATTAACTATACTTTTTAAACAAGGAAAAAAAATACTGAAATTAAAAAAATAAAAATCCATTTTGATTTAGTTTATGTGCTCCCAACAGCTCTTCATGATTTTTCTGGAAGTAGCTACTCATCTAGCCCTTTTTTGTGTGAAATGATTAGGTCAGCAAGTTGTTATAGCTGCAGTGAGTGGCTGGTGGCAGACTACAGGGCACATTTTTCAACACATGCAGATTTCCCATCCTTAAACTCATGTAGCTTTAAAAGCAATGCTCTCTCGCTCTCTCCTCCCCTCCCAGGTTCCTCCTACCTTATCCTGTTGTTCATACCTAGAACTCCAATTTTAACATCAAGATTACAGATGCGCTACTAGAACTGAGACAGACTTCATATGCACCACCCAGACAAGTAAGTACTTGCCTTCCTCCTCTTGATCCATTTCCACGGTCAAAAAAGCTTGATTTTGCTCCACGGTCAGACCGTGCACCGAAGCTGCTATACGCATCCTTGTCTCTGCTAGAACTCCAGCCACCGCTATCAAAACCTAATAAAGAAAGGTATTTTAGCCATACGTTACATAGCCTAAGCTTTTACAAGAAAAAAAGCTAAGTTCTGTCCATTAAGTCTCTACTGGAAGGTCTACAGGACTGAGAGGTAAGCAGTCCTTCAAGAATGGAAGACGTACAGATGTTAAGACTTATTCAAATAGGGACTAAGCATCTCATTGCCTACGAGAACTCGCTGAAACACCTCCACTCATGTACAAGCACATCATTTTCTAAAATGCTGCACTTCCCTTAGTGATAGTATGTAAGTTGCCTACTTTGGCTAACAGCTATCAGAAGAAGCATTAAGACATTAAGTCTTGCCAAGCCTACATTATCTCTCCAACTTAAATTAAATGCATCAAGCATTTATGTTCTTGTGAGGTTAACAAGGCCTCTGGTGGAAATCAATAAACAGTATTAGCCCTTGCATTAGAAATCCATATGGAAGTTAGAATGTTTTGTCATACTGCAAGTACACAGAGTAATCTAATCTACAATCACACTGAAATAAGGAATATGGAGTTCTTAATGAACTACCCCATTGAAATTTTCCATAGCACTTTTACACCTACCTTCAGTAGATGCCTACTTAGGAATGGAACTCAAAGAAAAAGGAACAAGAAGAATATAAAGTACATCAGCTTGCCAACACCATGAAGTAAAACCAATAAAACCAAGAAGGTTTTATTCAGCTACCAGAGGTTCGGAGGTAGGCAGAAATGTAGAGCATTAAACAGTGCTTTGGTACTACACTGCTTTGGTATAGACTAAGAACTTAGAAATTCTGACTCAGAGTTCCAACCTTTACAAGTTTGAAAATATGACCCAACCAGAGTCTCAGCTAGGAGCTTCTATCAGAGAATAAATGAAATAATTAAACAGATATATAAATAGCATCACTCCTATTAGTGAGCATGCTTTTGCCAGCTCCACAACGTAAAACCAGTCAAGACCTATGCACCAGACAGTAAAAGCAACCATGAAACAAAATTACTCCAAAGGGTTGTTCTAAGCCTTGTCTCTCCAAAAAAGCTTTGCTACAATTACTCTACCCTGTTAGATGTTCTCTGGAGAATGTCATTCCCCTTCCTCCCTACTTTTTCTGAAGTAAGAAATTCTACTCACCAGAATCCAGACATGCGCTAGTCACAAGGGAATTCTAAAAACTAGTGTGAGAACTGTTAACTCATTTGGTCTGGGCTAACTGAAGCACACAGCAAAAAATAATCCACACGAAGCTTATTAGCACTCAAGACTTTCCTAGTCCTTTAAGAAGTAACTTTAGTCCTTAAGGATAAATTAATTTCACTTTGAGACACTGCTGACAGAAGATCAGGAATACCATAATCACTTCCTTAACGTATGAGAAACTTACTTGTAGCTTGTTTAGAAGGCATCTAAAGCCAGATATTAGTATGAGTACCTTTCAAACCACACTAAATATATTGGGATATGTCATCCTACCAAGAGATCTAACAGCGGTGATACTGACAGAGCAATCTTCAGAAATAACAGATGCAGTTTCTCATTAGTGAAAAAAATTGGGCTGATTATGTACTACATAAAAATCATCTACCAAGTTCCAGAAAGGAGTCAAAATTTTGTACTCCAAAGAGCATACAAAGTAAGCTTATTTATCTAGCTTGTTACTACACTAGTTTCCACAGCTGGCACCTTGCCATGTTTTCCTTTGAGGTACTGCAGGAACTTCTAGACCAAGTCTTTAACAAATACATATATATACACTGCTTGGCAATTATCACTATTAGTTCCACTCTCAGTTTGGTATTCCTAGTTTGATTTTACTTGTGGATCAGCATAGAACAACAGAGGTCCAGGCCATACAAGTCAACTCTAAGTAACCAGCTAGCACAAGTCACCATGATGATTTAGAACACATGGCAAATCAAAAGCCAACGCACCAAGATGAAATTCCTCAAACATCATTTTGTTTCAGTGTTTTTTGTTTTTAAGTAAAAACCTGTATAGGTTCCATCCAGCACGTATTTCTCAAAGGAGTAAGTTTGGAGTTCGCCAAGTTAATTTACTCCAGAACTATTTTTTAGTTCTTGCACCTATAACGATTGGTAGAATTGTCAATGCTTCTCCTCAATTTGCATTTTATAATGCTCTATCACCAATCATTGTCAGCTTACTTGAAAAGCTGCCACATGCACCAACAACCATCAGCTTTTTAAAGCTGGGAAAAATAGTAAGAATCATGAAATCCTTTAGGTTGGAAAAGACCCTTAAAGTAAGTTCCAAGATCTACTCCTTGACCTACTATAGATCAGAGTAGACTTTAAATATCCAAGAGCAGCTTCCAGGAAGTTGTAACAAGAAAATGACATGACAACAAGCTTTACTGTTATCAAGTCAAGCTCACAGAGCCAAGATACTTCAGATCAGGCAGCACTGCATACCAAGCTCCTTGCACTGCAGCTTCAACAGCTGAAAAACAGAACTGCCATTAAGTAACCTAAGGACATATTTTTATGCATCCTCTTATTTCCCACAGTTCTGTCCTGTTCCTATGTACAAAGCTAACAGATTAGTATTACAATAGGGAAAGACCTGCAGGTGTATGGAAAGAGTTAAGCTGAAGGCGGCGCTGTAGCAGTTTTAAAAAAATACTCTACATCCCTTAGCATGCTTCACCTGTCAATACCTAGTGAAATCATGAAGGTGTTCACCTCTTCCTGAACACAAAGAACAGCTATTTTTAAATATTAAGTCCACTGCCTTAAGCAATTTCTTACTTAGCTGCAAGTATGTTCATTGTGCAACTTTAATAGCATCTATGAATTACTATACTGTCACAAACTAGAGGAAAGTGGGCACCCCAAGCTAGAAACTGTACACTATTTGTTGCTAGAGCATGTCGAAGGGAACACCATGCAGGAGACAAGTAATTCTTTTTCTTTTTTCAAGTTTTTTTGAATGCAGTAATAGTCCATAAGGTCATGCTATGTGAGCAAGACAATTCTACTCATTACTAGAACACAGTTCTACCAAGTAGTTTAACTTATTTTTACATCGATGAAGATTTTGTCAGGTTGCTACCCTTGTAAGGCTGCATCAGGAGTTTTGTTACATGGTCAAATACCACTATTATCCAATGTCTCTTTTTCCTATTGCTTGCTAATGTCTACACCTTGAAAACATCTGTTACTGAAGATTCCAAGGAGGAGCCAATATACCGAACAGCCTCAACACACTTAAAGAAGCAACTGTCAAATTAGTTGTAAGAGAAACAAGCGTTACTTTCATATGAAAGTACAACTGTGTAACAGACTTCAAACCATTCTATAGAATAGCTCAGCTTTACATCACTGTACTGATGATATCCACTTTGCTTCCCAGTAGGGGGCATGAACCAGAACTGTAGCTTTTCCATTTAGCCATCATGAGCCTTGTCAGAGGGAGCCATGAGGAGTCTCGTGATGCAGTACTTAAATCAGGTTTAAAGTGAAGTTTTGAAGGTTTACCAAGGAAAGCAGTAGCCTATGTTCTATTAATTGAACAAGCCATGTGCCAAACTTAAGTTTCATGACTCGTTTACATTTTTGAAAGGTGAAGCTTAAGTCTCCAGAAAAGCCATAAATGATCTCACTGCAATGTTTGAATTCTTGTCTTGCACAGAAAAGACAACAGTGACAGTCCTACACATAACAGGTCATGATATGAATTCAAGGTTAAGACTGAAGTATCCCTCCATATCCAATATCCCCAAAGATAAAACTGGAGTTTGGTACAAGTTGTCATGTCGGCAAAGGAAATCTCTATATAAACACCAAATGTCCACAAGCCAACTTTGTTTCCTGCTTTTGAGAAACCTGCCCATTCCTCTCAGGGTTAGCAGGTCAATTTCTTAAAAGACTGCTCACATCTGAGGTTAACGTCATCAGGAACGTCAACAGCATTAAGCTGCCAACCAGTCCCTCTACTTTCCCCAGAACACTGGCCTCTTGTAACAGGCTGTTAATCATTTGGTGCTTTAGGCTGTGCTTCTTTTAGGTTTAAGAAAACAAAAACACATTAGCTTGGACACATACAAAGACAAAAACCAGACCAATCTGTTCCTTCAAATGGCACAAAACTGGAGTGGAGCATTTTTTTATCTAGTCAAATTTGAAATTACACAGCTCCAGAAGTACTATGAGATATATACTTCAATATTCTCCTTCCACCCATTCCAAATGGAATGAGTCCTCTTGCAGTATTGAAAAGAGAATCTGTGAAAATCCACTGTTTTAGAAAGAGATGAGATTAAAGTCTTCCTTAAGTTGTAGCGTAGCAGAAAGCAATTTAGTTCTTCCATTCCAGTATTTCAGTAGGTGTTAGAGGAAATGTTTCTCTTGTATCTACAGAAGTCGTTAGACCTGATGATAACGCGTGCTGCAGTATCTGCTATCTTTGTATCTTACAAAGGTCATGATTTACTCCACTGAAGAATGCCACAAAGTTTTTCTTACATTTTGTTTAGGAAATCTAGTGCAAGATACAAAGGCCATTTCTCAGCACAAACTCCCCTGTGTAAACACATGACCAATGTTGGTCATGCGTTTCATGCACCAGTATCCTGCATTTCCTTCTGCAAGTACTCTTGTGGACTTCCATAAGATCTACAAGAAGCTAAACAAGGACATTTCTTAACTACTTTGTTTCTCATGCTGCCTAGTTAAGAGCAAGCTGTGTAGAACATACATTTACAAAGTTAAACTGTGCTATTCGTTCGTATTAAACAACTGGTTACTGAAGTTCCACAACACAGTCAATACCAGAAAAAAAAAAGCACTCCCAAAATTCATTAAAGTGGATACTCAAGATTACAGAGCTAGTTAAGATGGGAGACTCCATCTTGCTTCAGTCACAGTTAATTGCTTAATAAGATACGGAAAGTATTTTGCCAGACAAGATACTGAACTTTACCTTAGAATATAACTTGGTAAAGGAACCAAAAATAGCACACTACAAGCAGAAGGTTAAGTCGCAGTGTTTTGCACAGAACAGCCAAGCAGTCTGCATCATCACCTTTAACAGTACTGTCAAAGCCTTTAACAGTCTGTTCCTAGAGATTCAGAAGTAGGCCAAGAACCAGGTAGGAGTGTTGCCACTGTATTTCTGATACATACCCTGTTTTGAAGCTTCCCTGTTCCGCAAATGAGGAGGAATGTATCGGCCTTCTAAAGGACAAAAGAAAGCTGGCGTTACAAGATTGCAGCATTAGCACCTTTTGAGATACTAGCCTTTCCAACAACAGCTTTTTGTTAGGAAAAAAAACCTGCCTGCCTCACAAGCTTTAAGGCCTCTTACAGCATCTTTAAACAAGAGTCCTTTAATACAGCACTTTATATCCTTCTCTCAGACGACCCAACACAGCAAAGACTAAATTCTTGCATACTCATTTAGGTAACTGCCTTTTTTTTTTAATGAAGATGGTCTTGCTATTTTTTTGACCAAATCATACATGCCCTTTATGGATATTACAGTGTCTGCAATGAAAGCCTGTCTTCCTAGAACTCATTAAGGCTTAACCTGGTGCCAGATACTTGAGCTGCTTAAGATTTTCCCTGTGTCATTCAAGTACTGGTACTCACAGTATTATTACTACCAGTATTTTTCCTTCCCCATCAGTTCAGCTTAGATCAAACCAGAAGCCACATGTAATTGCCTCTGAACAGCATTCTTCACTTTCAATCCAGAAGCATCTGTCTGCTAAGCAACATGAATCAACATACCAGGCAGAAAGCTGAATGTGAACTCCTGGAAGACTCCCCTCTCTTCTTTAAGTACTTACACCTTGCATGTCAGAGAATGCAATTTCTACTCAATTAATCGGGATTAGTACAGTTAACTACTAAAACTTTTACCTTTAAACACTGCAACTCTAGCCAGATCATCACACCACTACTACAATCAGTGGCCTCCGCTGTTTGACTAGAGGCAACAGAATATCTGGGACAAACCTGGAATACTAAATTCCCTCAAGTTAGTTAAGTACTCAAGAAATTTGCACATGCTGAATCACTCCTAAATTAAGTGCTCCCACCTATACAGCATTTTCAAAGCAGACATAACTAGCAACCTCCTCAATTTCCCCATCAGCCTCCATAAATCTTTGCTTCAGAAATTACTTTTCACAGCTACAAAATCCTTATTTCTAAAACTGCGTTCGTAAGCTTGAGAACTTGCTTGTACTTACTGCTTGAAGAGCTTCCTTCACTCTGAGAGTCTGAGGAATTCAAGTCTAGACCAGAAAACTAGAAAAAATAAAACAAGTATCAACATGTTACAGCATGAATTTATGCTAAGATACAAAAAGTCCTTTTGCTTATTAAGAATAAGCACTGTTCTGACAAGTTATTGCTGCAGAGAAATTTATTTAGTGTTAGTTACACCTCCTGTAAAAGAGAACCAAAACCACAGTTAGTACTCAAGGCTACACCATCCACAACGTCTTCATATCCACTGATAAACATGCACCACACAGGCAGCAAAGCCAAGAGTCTTACACAGACCAAATCAAATACCACTAACTTTGCTTCACACACTATATGCAAGCTGAAGAGGGACTTAAAAAGAGTCTTTCGGTCTACTCAAATGCATTCCGATTAAGATCAATGGCAATTTTTAAATGTATTTTTTTAGATCTACAGAGACTACAGCCCAAATAATACCAATTCAGTTGGTACTTCGCCTGCAGGGACTCAGCTATTTCTTTATGCTGCATTAACACTACTGAGACACATGTTTGAGGCAGCTGCTGTTCACAAAACATAAGGTGGCTTCACAGTTTTTTGCCTGCTTTTCTGGAACTTTGTTCACAGCCTTCAGTCTCCCAGTAAAGTCTATCAAAAGGTATTTCAGTTCAGGCACTAGTACCGTGTCACCCAAACGTTTTAGGTCAAACACACTATGGATTAATTTCAGCAGAAGGCAGAGACCAACTCACAAAGCTTAAACACCAGATTACATCTGTTTTGGAAAGATCAGAAACTTATTTAGGAATCACAAAACATGCTTAAGTACAAGTGAATTTTATGCAAGATCAATTGCACTAAAGCGTCTTCCACTATGATGTGAATCAATCCAAAGCAAAGATCCCAATGTACTGTCCTTTTAGACGTTCAGTTGCATTTGCTGCCATTTAGGACATTCAGATTCTTGAAAAATCCTCCCATGGCAGGCCACGTATCATCCTCTTTAAAGCTACTACTTAAAATTCTAATATTTTTAGTTGATCCAAGCATCCACAGGAGGCTAAAGAACGATTCTTACTTTAAAAGTAAACAAAAACAAGAACTCGCTACTCGGACAAAGTTGCCTCTCCAGGAGCAGTCAACAGAAGCGATGCACAGATCTTCTCGCACCCGACCCCTCGCCCCGTGGGGTGAGAGGAGGGGTCAACACTTGCCAAAATCCCCTCTCGGAGATGGCGCAGCGAGGAAGCCCGGCGCGGCCGCCATCTCAGTGCGGCGGTGCAGCCGGCACTGCGGGTTGGGATTTTCGGCGCAGCAGGGAGCAGCCGCAGCCGCCCGGCTAATCCGGCAGCCGGCACCCGTCACGTGCTAC
>VWZL01006221.1:135943-161200 GCA_013396915.1 Stercorarius parasiticus | reverse complement strand
TATAAAGGATTGATTGCACGTATCTAATCCGTTAGACATAAACCATTGACCAAGTCTGGGACTGGGTCCAGCTGCACCTAGACTCCTCTCTGAGGAGTTTAGAAAGCAAGGGGGTCCTTTCTGAACGTCGTGACTCAACGGGAGGGTCTCCCTGACAGCCTGCCTGACCCTGTTCTCTATGCAGTAAGTAATCAAGTGTACCTTGCCATCGAATCTCATAAAACACTGCCGCATTCACTACTAACTTTGTTAAATCACTGTTTTATGTTAATAAATATTTCACTATTTTTCTCACGAGTGAAGTTAATCACTCTGCCTGCAACAAGTCTCCAGAGACTGCAACAGCAGTAACCTTCACTGGCACTGAAGGCAGCCTGGGAAATTGAGTACCAGATCCAAGAGCCTCCCTTGCTGTACCAAAAGGGTTATGCATTTCCCAGATCAGCACAATTTGCTTCCACATCCCTCCAACCCTGAACTGGCCCTGGAAAACAAAGATTACACACCTCTTAGGAACAGCTCCATCAATGCCTATAAAGTACACCAAGGCAGGATTTGGGGTCATCAGTGTAAGACACACTTGTTTGCCCCCTGCGATGAAGGACCAACTGCCAGTGACCTTGGCCATGCCACCACACATTTTCTGCATCATCAGACATGCAAACAGCTCAACCGAGCAGGACAACTGTCTCTGAAGACTTCTACATATCTGACCCTTAAAATTACTCCTGTGTGCTCAGCATTATACTGATTTACTGTTGGTTCTAGTGCAATACAGAATATCCTGCAGATGTCCAAAACTACTCGTCCTTTAACTGTCCCACTGGAAGCAGAAAT
This sequence comes from Stercorarius parasiticus, assembly GCA_013396915.1. Classification (NCBI taxonomy): domain Eukaryota; kingdom Metazoa; phylum Chordata; class Aves; order Charadriiformes; family Stercorariidae; genus Stercorarius; species Stercorarius parasiticus. The sequence goes on along the minus strand of VWZL01006221.1, from coordinate 160,363 downwards.
TTACACCATGCTACTCGAAGCCTAAGGCCAACATGCTTGCTTTTTTTAACGCCAAACACCTTGAATTCAACATCTTTCAGACCTTAAAGGACAACGTGGTTCAACAAAATAGCATGTGTTAACGCAGCATCTTTTCCTATGCACTAAACTCACGGACAAGCAACACCGCTAGCATTCATTTTAATGTTCACATAAGAGCTACCATCTTGAACTTCTTAATTTTAAGGAAAATCCTCACACTGCTCTTCTAAATGGACAAGTTTCTTGGAAATACAAGAATAAAAGTGCAATGCCCCACTTTAAAAAAAAAAACAAAACAGAAACCAACACTGTGGTGCACCTGAACTCACCCCAACACAATGCTTATATTCTAATATGAACAGCTCCTTACTACAAGGATGCTTTGCAGTAACAGAGGAGCTCTCCTCCCCTGCATAGCGTTAGCTAAGCAATCACACAAAGATAAGAATCCCTTTTAACTCCCACTTTGCACCCACCTATTAGTACAGTCATGAATACCTACTCTAATTGGACTGCCTTCAGAGCCTTTTAGAAAGCTTAATTATCACCTTTGGCATCAATTAGGTCAGCAGAAGTTGGTGCTCTCTGAAATCTGCTGGAGAGCAAGACTTATGATTTACCACTGTCATATGAATTTAGGAGAGGAAATCAAAGCCATTACTAACCCAGTAAGTAGCAGAATCCACATATAGTATCTATGACATCAATTATATATGTTTTTCTTTCAAGTCAGATTTAGAATGAGAGGAAGTGAAAAAAACCACCCTTCTGAACAAGGATTCCCCTCTCTCAAACAGGGTACCTTCAGCTACAGATTTATTGATGCTTGGTCTCCTCATCTCTTGGCCACGCTGCTGCTGAAGGGATTTTAAAATGTATTAACTTTAGTCCATTAACAATATCACCAACATTAAATATATGCATTTAAACCAAACTAGGTTTTAGTAGCAGGGTAAGGTTCTGTCTCAAACAGTTCGCAATTCAAGACACTCAATATGGTTCCAAATTAGCATGCTATGCTTTGGAGTTTGGAAAAGTCATCCCTTCCACCCCTCAATTACCATCACAAATGGCAAGATATTTCCTACAAATTCTGGTTACAGAAAGTATGCAAGTCTTGTTCTGAAGGTTACTGTTCAGTATTTGCTACGTGAAAAGAGAAGCTCTGATAAAAAGATCACTTTTCTTCAAGGGTTGATATTCACAACATTTGTAGTGCTCAGGTCAAAGCTTGCAAGCTTTCAGCATCGGTATTGAAGTAAGACATCGTACAACTCATCCGGGTGTGAAAAATAAATAAATATCAGAATGCTTGACAAGTTATCCCCTGTGTCTCATTTTAAGACAGACAACATTTACACTAAGATACAGTATTGTCAGGAATCCTTAACCTTCCTAGCAGGACAGATGAAAGCTATACAAGTAGATGACCTGCATCTACCATAGAAACCCAAGCAAATGATAAAGATGCCTGCCTTTGAATGCATCACCAATCTTCAACTTCATGTGCTACACAATAAATTACATCATATTGATTTTGCTAATCCTTTCCAAATATTGTACACTCCAAACAAACCCATGATTTAAGTTGATCAGACAACATTGACAACCTAGTCAATGAGTCCAAGAGCAAAAGGGGAACACCACCTAATCTGTTCATGGCTTCTGCTCTGGTATCCCAGGAAACCAGCTGCAGCTGTTTGGTTCAAGTCATGTACTATGGCAAAAGTGTCTGCAATCCATCTCTAATAACCAGCCAGCATTTCTGCAACTGCTAAGTAGCATTTATAAAGCAGAGCAGCAGCTCCTCTATAGAATCTGGAGCATGAGCTGCACATGCAGAAGCATGGTATGTCTGGGGAGCCAGGGCACTCCCACCTCAGAAATGTTTTGGCTAGGTCTTCAGACACTTATACATGAGATCTGCACAGACGTCAGTGCAAAACCTCGCTCACTTGCTTACAGCAGCCTAATGAAGTACGGGAGCATGCAATGCCAAGCTAGATGGTTACTTGGTTCCCCTCCTTGGAACCAACCCTGGCAACTCCTTGGTTACCTAACTCAAGAAAATTTCCTTAACTTTATTAAACACATTTAGCCCTTTCCCAAAATGTAAGCAAAAAGCATCAGCTGGAAGGCTTTCTATCTGGTAGTATTTCATTTGTAATTTCAATGTCCTAACAGCCCTGGTCTCCTCCAGCTAAACTATTAGGTCATTGGCTTCTAGAATAGTCTAAATAGCCTAGAATAGTCTAAAAATCCAAATTTATTTCAGGTACTGTGTGCGCCATTTCAGTCTGACACTTCGTAGCATTGAAACGTTTATCTGTCTGTACAGGAAAGATGCAGAGAAGACAGCAAACCAACTACCCACACTCCAGAAGTCAGCATTTAGACTCTTGGATTCTTCTCAGAGGATGCTTTCAGAAAGCCGTATCTAGTCCAATATTATTTTTTTCAATGTGGTATGCAGTTCAAGTGGTACTTATCAAACTGCTATAATGCAAAATAGAAAAAGGCTGTAGAGGAAAATGAGATTTATAAGGTTAACTGAGAAATTCAGTCACTTATCTTCCTGCTAACATAAAAGAGTACTGAGCTGCATCGTGGTATTCTCAACCAAAATGCTCTGCAGAGACACAAGGTAAGCCTCTGGTGTCTACCTCTGGGGGACTGGCTGCCACTTTACACATTACTTTCAGCATCTCATCTGCATGTCCTGCTAATTGTTTGCACAAATGCCTATATTCATTTGCAAGGGATGACCAAACCAGATTTAAAGCCTTTCTTTTGTTGCTCTGTTTCTCCCCATCAAAATACACAATGCAATTTCAGTTGCCTTAAGTTTTTTATTAAAACCTACCAGGCAGTATTACGGACAAAACAGCAGACTGTGCAGACATAAGCAATTGTGATTCAGTGCATAAACCAGTATTGGGAAGGACAACAAATTAAAATATGACAGTTTGATTCAAATATCAACTGTTTGGAAATAACCTCATATTAGTGCCAAAACCGGATTTGGAGATTCTTTCAAGCTGATTTTCTATGCAGTCAGCTTCACTGTACTGTAGCATGAAGAGCCTGTCAACAGCAAGGAGGCATTTTAAAAATAACAGAAAATGTTACAGTGAACTCATTACAGCGCTGAGGAAGCTCAAGGGGCACTACATGGTGAGCACAGGTGGGAAGTAGTTTTAAAAGGAGACTAAAGATGTGGCTTGGACTTCTCAGTTGAGGAGGGAGATTTCATTTCCAAGAAGGAAGCAGCACCCTTGAAATCTTTGTTACGGTTGTCCAGAAAAAATTATGGTGGAAAGCCTCCACACCGATATCTGATAAACTTCTATTGAACTAAGTTCAAAATATCTCTAGAAACCTGACCTTGCGTTAATGAGGATGTCCTCCTTCCCTGGCTATCTTTAAAGAACATCACGTACCTTCTCAGTATCAAGCTTGCTCACTACCGACATGCCTTCTCTCCACCACAACAGACATTTGATGTACCAGCTATTATGATGCTCACATGTACCCTTATACTCGTGCACAAACAGCTGCAGTGTACCAGCTGCTAAGGGAAACGGCAAAGCATTGGAAGTTCAATGCCAAAACAGTCCCAGAGCTTGTTTAGATTTATAGCTTTTAAAAAAGAGTGAGGACTAGCAGGTACTGTAATAGCAGCTAACCAATTAAGACAGTGAGCTGGGCAGTTCAGCGTCCCAGTCGAGTACGACAGTGAATGTGCTGTCAGATTAGGAGACAAGCAGCAACCAGAATTACCATGTCAAACAGATTATTAAGAACAAGATGAATAATGACAGTGTGGGCAGCACTGTCACTGGCATTTGAACACTCCAAAACTAAAAGTGCATAAACTGTTGTTTCCTACTTCTTACCCTCTACTATGGGTCTGATAAATCCTCACTATTATAGCTTAATAAATACCTTAGCATCCAAACACTATAAATCCTTAGCAAGAAGTAAAGAACAAACCAGCAGAAGTCACAGCAGAGGTTCCTCTTCTCACGCCTCCTGGCACCACCATTTGTGCAGCCAGGTAATAAACTAGCCAGAAAATCCCTCAATTTTAACTTAAATGGCTTATTTCAGAAGAAGTGACCACTCAGACCTTTATTCCTGGAGTTAACCGTCAACAGTTTAGACAGAATACACTTAGACCAAGCAGCCACTTGGCTCTTTCAGTAAGTGTGGGATTGTGTACGCAGGAAAACATCCCAACCAGGAGCCTTTGACTACTGCTGAAATCCTGCACAAATGCTGTTACCTTTCCTACTAGAAAACTCACAACAGGACAACTTTGTATAGCGTCAATTGTGGGTTTAAGCATTGATAATCTGAAAACTGCATACATGCATCCATACATATACTTAACCAGTAGTCTTCTACTCTGGGGAAAAAAAAAAATACAGCCAGGGTTTTCCTTCCTTTTCCATCCTAATTACTGAGCAGCTATCTTAGCAGCTGTAGTGCAGGGGGATCACACTAGGGAAAAATAATCTAAGCAAGTTAAATTAGTGACCTACTTGCCTGTTTAGTGATAAAGATAGCCAAGCCATCAATTTTTGACCAGACTTAGTGACCACCTGATTTACAATGTAGATTTTAAAACTATGGCTTCAGCAGCGCACGTACCTCTACAGAGCATGTCATTAACATTCCATGTTTAACTTTTTGGGAGAGTGGAAGAAGCAAGCACTCACCAGAAGGCAGCTCTTACACAGTCTAGTTACAATAGAAAAATCACCCGTCGCCACCCTTTCGAGCATGCTGGGCTTTCAAGAGAGCTCTAATTCACTTATATTTGCATACCACAAGCTGTACAGTAACCATCATTTTCACAGCTCATTAGCAACCACAAACCCCTTATTGCATTTGTGGGGCGGGTTAACTTTGCAAGTTTTTGAGCACCTGGCAAGTCACAGTCTCGTTGTACTGGACATTATACAATCAGTAACACGTATCTCACCCTTAAAATGCAACAGCAGTACTGACTGCTGCCTGCAAAAGGGGACAAGTTTCAAAATATGCTCCTTTACTCTCCATATGAAGGAATTAACCTCATTTGAGTACCAGTCGTTTGCTGCTCAAGTTACTCAGCAATATTTTCAGTTAGTCTCTTACCAACAGGGAGTGAGTGTATCGATGTGTGAAAGCAGAAAAAGAATCAGATGCTGAAATGAACACTGGACTACTAGCTACGAAGTGAGTTCCAGGAGCTTTTAAAAACGCACCAAAAACCACCAACCAAAAACCTCTGAGTCAATTTGAGCTTTGTAGGAAAAAGTTTCTCCTGCCAGCAAGATGGCTCTCGTGCTAGAAGCAAATAACACCGGCAGCTTTGCTGCAGTTCCAGTATATTTCATGGCTTTGAAGTGTTTAAAAACAAGTATCTGGAAGATATCTACATTACTAACTATTGTTTAGTGTTGCTCAGTGAAGTCATGTCATCTTCTCAAGACCGGACGCCTGCAGAGATACAAAGGTTTAACACAGTGGCTGTTTACAGCCCATATTAACTGCAAGTGGGACAGCATTTCAGGCTCTACACTCCTGGTCTTCCTCAAAGGGAAAATCAAGGAATCAGATGCTGGGGAAGTGACCTCAGGAGTATCCAAGCAATGACATATGCAGCACAAACTCCTTCGTGTTTGCTGCAGTGCTGCCCAGCCTCCCAAGGTACTATGTCTGCGGTCACCAGATCTCGTATTTCGTGTAGGGCCATTTAACTGGCTGCAGCCATCAGGATTAAAATGCTGTCATTTTCCTATCAGCAGGGAAAAAAAATAAATATTCTCAGCAAATACAAAGCAAGGTAACCCATACTGTGCACTAAGCCACATGTGCTGCGGAGTTCGCATCCGTTGTACAATCACTTCTGCACTGGACATTGCAGCCTATATTGTAAGGGTTTTTTTATGCTTCTGCTCTAATCTCCAAAATAAACACAGAAGGCAGCATATCTAATTACATCCAAGCTCATTTGCCTTTTTACTGTGAACAGTTAGCTTTAAACACAGCTAGTGCAACATCAGATTAATGATCATGGAAGTCTGCACCACTAGTTCATTATCCTCACAGCTCAGTAGTTTAACACAAAAAGCCATAACAGCAAGATTTTTAATTTGCAAATTAAACACTGACTGATCTGACATTCTTGTACATGTTATCATAGGACATTAAAGTTGCTTCCAATGTGAAATTATGTCTTTAAAATCACATCTTCATCCAAGAGACAACTGGCTACAGCAAACTAATGAGAAAGTTTCAGTGGAAAAACCCAAGAATATGCAAAAAAAGTGAGTCAATGACAAAGTGTTTATAAGGATGGATTTTAAAGTAGTCTTCCTGTTACACTGAAAGATTTTCTCCCATAAATACATGACTAGGCACTGACCACAGAACAGGAACCGGCTGAGGCTACCTCCTTATCCCATATGTAACAGAAGAGTCCTCCAAAAAGATAAGAACAGATGTTTAAACACACAAAAAAAGAGGGATCCTGCACTCTCCAGAAGAGATTAATTAATAGCTACTTACAAGTAGCTTTATCCTTTGATTTTCCGGACACTGCTAGAACAGGATAAGCATTACATGGGTCAGCATGACAGGTCTGGTGCTTACAAAATGCACCTCAGGAGCCAGTGATGACCAACAGACCCACGCTGGGAAACTCCAGGTCTAAACCCAGTATCCTCTGCATGTTCCTTCCCAGTAGTGCTTGGTGCCCTGCCCAACAGAAGCGAGAAGGGAAGAAATGCCTTGACATGTCCTGAACACTGAACTCTGGGAATTTAATACTGAACTCAAAGTTACACACAAGTATTTGTATGAGGCTGACTCAGAGCTCGAAATCCTGTACATGACCACTTTTATCGCATGTTTTGTTCAGATGATTGTCCTATTTTCCTCAAAAAAAAAGCTAAATTGGGACACCTTATTCAGTCAGCTGGCACTGAGGCATTTGGCCCAAAGGCACTTTAACATGCATCCTCCACCTTCTGGGTGGATGCCCTACCCTAAAGGGCATGAAGCACAGCTCTCTCCAGCCTTCCCCTTGGCATCAGGCCACTGCCCAGACAGGAATGCAAAAGCCCAAGCCAGAAGACAAAAGAAGCCTGACTGCTCAGAGCACAGAGCTTGGAAAAAGCTGTCAGGATTATAAATATTTCACACTGGAAAGTGAGCTGATAAAAAGGAGCAATCCCTCCTTCCAGCTGAGCACCTTAGGCTACAGAGGCACGTTCCCTCACTGCTGGCAGAGTTTTGGCCCTACCCCACTATGCAGCCAAGAACCCAGGAGGCAGAAGTTCCAACAAGGGGAAGGAAGGATTCCCCAGTATAAACTCACAGTCTGATAACTATGTTACCCCTCAAAAAACTAAAACCCCCCCTAAAAACCCAGAAGATATGGGCTTAGTCCCTTCAAGATGAAGAGGGAACTGAACACATCTCCAAGCAATAAGCCAAGGCTGACCAGTACTTCTAGCCGACAGCCACATATTAAATTTCTTGCACAAGCCAAAGCCCTGAGGGGGGCACAATCGTCCCCAGACAAGAGATGGCAGAACCCCTCGAAGTCCCACTACAAAGCTGGACACTTAAAATAAGTGAGGTGGCCCTTAACATCACTCTTCTGTACTGAAGTTGTTGGCACTTCAGGCACCTCTGCACAATTTTAGTTCTTTACCCTACTTACCACAGATTGCTCTAAAACTGTGGTAAGAGTTACAAGGCAGGATCATATGGGATAAAAATATTGCAACAAAAGCATAGCAGGGATTATTTAAGACGCCTGTATTATTCCTTAACTTTAAGTAAGGCTTTGACCTTGAACAACCAAACTTGCCTAGAACAAATGCATCTGAGAAAGGAAGGAGGAGGAATCAAAATCACAATGTGAAGGCCTCTCCAGTACCCTCGCAAAGCTAAAGAACCTCCCTATCAGACATCCAAAGTGTCTAAACACCAATTACCTTTTCTCCTTTATCACAGCTACGTGTAAAAAGGGCCTGGTCAAACTGAAAAGCAGCAGAATGGGATCCAGCAATGTAACTCACAAATTTGCATAAAAAGGGACACAGGTGCGCTTTGTTTTCTTTGTGAACATGAAGCTTCCTGCAAAATACTCCATCCTTTGGCAGGGAGACTATCAAGCACTCTTAAAAGCTTCCCAAGTCAAGTGGGAACACAACACAACAGCTTTGAAGCTTAAGAAAAGATCGAAGCTCAGGGCTGGCAATCAGGCTGATTTAAGTATCCCTCTGAATGAGTTCCCATTCACTGTTCAGCTGTGGAAGTACTACCAACATAAAAGCGTAACAGGTCGGCACAAACAAAATTTCAAAGGTTTGATCAAGAGTTAAACAATACACAAATCACCTGTATTTTGCTAATTATTGCTAAGCAACATTAAGGCCAACAGTTTAGCAGAATTCAAAAGGGATTAGGCATTATATGGGTAATAAGAACATCCACAATTACATTAGCTAGGATAAAACAGTTTATAAAAGGATTAAAAGAATACCGAGCCTTGTGGCATGAGTCAGCCACTATATCATAGATAAATTGTTCTTTCTGATTGTTTTGCTTAGCATAGAGCAGTGGAAACCATGCCCATTGTTCTAGCAACTGTTAGCTAAATCACACCAAGGATTAGTCTACAGAAACCAAAAATCAAACTAGACTTCACTCGCTCAGGTTCAAGCTTCTCTAATGAGCTTGTTCAACTGTATATTATATTTATCTTGGAATAAAATCAACTCAGGCCAAACTTTAGCTGATTTATATTCACAAATGCTTGCAACACATTAAACTAGAATTGAGACATTTAAGTCCCAGAAGCTGATGTGACTCACCCTCAAAGCCAGATCACCACAACGAAACTCCCAGACCATCACAATGAAACACCTAAGTAAGCAATTCCATGCTGATTTCAGTAACCAGCTACTACCTGAAGCTAGAGAAAAAAACCAAAGGTCTCTAACAAGACTTGCCTTGTCCCGTCCTAAAACGGATCAACAAGAGAACCAAGATCCATTCAGAAGAAGCTTTGTCACCAGTGGTAGGACTACTCACTCCTTTTGGTAGTGTTTAACCACTTTGACCTCACACCTTGGACTCCAAGCTTTTAGCCCAGTGCAAGTCTGATAGAATCATTAAAGATGTGCAGAAACCAAATATTTTTAGAAGTCTGCCCTTCTTGCATCTACCAGAGCAGCTTAATTCGCCATTAGCCCCATGAAACAGCAGAGGAATTCAGACAAAGGAGCTGTAATTACCAAGTCATCTCCAGCTGAAGTGTCAGCTACCATATGCTCTCTTCAGAAATCCCAGACTACTCATGTGCCTAGTTTATAAAGCTCCCTATATCAAGCTTCATTTTGACAAGAGGGTGGGTTTGATTGTACCAGGCCTTTTTGGAACTTTTAGCTGTTAAAATAGTGAAAGTAGACAGATAAAAAAATAGCTGATCCGAACAGCAGAGCAGTCCACTACGTACAGCATTCAAAGAGTTTACATTAGGCACTTCAGGTTTCATCTTACACTCCCTCGCTTTTTTAATTAAGTATTATTTGCCCACGATAAGAAGTATTTGGAAAATGTACCACTACTCCCAGAGGTGGTCTGTGAACCTTAATCTGTTCATCAGTGTCAGATGAAGTCTCAGAAGCGTTAAGGAGTCTGAAGTCCTGTATCTGAGATTAGCACTTCCACTGTAAGAACACCTCGAAGGGTCAGAGAGACATGCGAGACAGGTTAAAAGTTTATAAGCCAGAAAGGGGGGAAAAAACTAACTAGGTATTTTTTATTTTTGCTGTTGCTCCTTCAGTAAAAGCTACTCCCAAATAAAAAAACCTACCATCGGTATTTGCATTACACCAGGGACTGCAATTTTTAACTTTAATATTTCAGTACTGCAGAAGCTGATGTCACTTGCTAAGGAAAACTTCCGTCTAATTTGGCAATGCTTCAGAAGTCCGATCAACTATTAATTGTAACACTGTTCTACTTGCTTGTAGAGAAAGTTAGAAAAGATTTTGCCTATGTTAAAAATGCAGCTAAGCAGAAATAGCTGGTTAAATGATCAAAGCTTTGAATGAAATAATCCAAAACTGGATCTTCATCACAGAAACATAAGATCTGCCTAGTATCCTGACCTCTACTAGTAAAGCCAAGTAGCTTTTAAACATGCAGGTAAAAAAATAAAAATCAATATATATACAGTGACCGTTCCTGTATCTGTAGGGTAGGATTTTTCCTAGAAAAAAATAGGAAAAAGCGTCACAGGAAATTGATCCTACCACCAATTTTCACCACTTACTGCCCTTTGCAACAAGAAGTAGCTTATGAGTTTTCCACTTCTATTTGAACATAGGCTTTCACTACGACTTTTCACAAGTTACTACACAAAGAGAAGCTCAGAAACCAGCTATTAGATGATAGGCAGAAAGCGTACACCTAGTCTTCTGTAACTTCTCCAAGCACCTGGTCTTCTGCTTAAGATTCAGTGCCTGTAGAAATACCTGTCATAGTTGGCAGTTGGGAATATGCTTGTGGCAGCAGGAAACAATTGGCTCAAGCTCAGCTTGTTTTATTCAGTCAGGCTTTCTCTGGGATTTGTTTTTTTTTGTACCAACATGAAAGAGAATTAAGTGTTCCATAAGGAAAGTAAAAGATTAAAACTCACCAGTTTTACCTACAGAACCACAAAACAGCATGTGCAGTCGCAATTAGCAAAACACACATGGTAAGATGTCTCAATTTCTCACTACAATAAGCATTACAAGGACCTAAACCAATCCCTGACACAGTGACAGCTTCCACAATTTAGCTCTGACATGGAATACAATTCTCCTATCTGCTTGCATATAGGATTTGTCTTGCACTGGCTTTGCTGCAATATTTGCATGCCTACATCAAACAGCGGGGCTGCAAAATGAAGCACTCCAGTAGCACTGGAATTCACACCACATTCATAAGACACTTTTTGGGGGATGAATGTACCTTGGGAGGTCAGCGTTCCTCCCCGGGGAGAAACTCTCCCGGGGGAGAAATTCTCTTGCTTTGTGCAGCAAGAGGGCAGCCAGACACACTGTCATGGCAAGAGAAGAACCATCAGGGTTGTATCAAGCAACAATCCCACCACTGAAAACAGCAACTTCCTTTTGTGGTCAAATCAATTCCCTGTATAAAACTCAAGGTGCTCATTGCTCCTGGTTCTCCTGCCAACCCACCGCCATTTCTCAATCTTAACAATTGCTAGCTATTTTCCTAGAGATATTTAAGTGACTGCAGTTGCTAAGACAACCACTTCATCAACACCAGCACCTCAGCTCATCTATCTTGGGCTTCCCTTCCTTCACCATGACTTCTAGGAAATCAGCTGCCAGAAACAGTTATTTTTGAATTATTTTTTTTCTTTTTTTAAAAAACTTTCAGTATCCTTTGAGATCTTCTGTCCTGAGAATCTCAAGTTCCTTTCATAGGAATAGATTTCTTATAATTATACCCCCAGAAGTGGCTTCCTGTAAAGCTGGAAGAAGTCTGATAGCTAAATTCCAAGGTGCTGAGGCAATGAAGGGGAAGATGTGATCACAGCGGTATACATCCAAACCAGGTTTATGCACACCTATGTTGTCACTTTCAGTAACTCAGGGAAGTCTCCTTCTGTTTTGTTTTCTGTTACCAAGCGAAGAAGAGAGTGACTCAATATTTCTTATAATAATCAAAGTGAGCTAGGCCTTGAAATGCATGCCCATATAGGTGTCTTTTTAAAAAAAAAAAAAAGTCACAGAACTTACACAAAGAAATTAGTCAGTGGATAATCCCCACAGCTATATGCATGTTTTAACTAAGTGAAGCTTAAGCTGTCAGACTCGCCATGACAGCCACAAAACCTGGTGGCCAATTCAGCTGAGCTCTGCAAGGAGCTAAGTCCTCAGAAGATATAACACAGTTTCTAGGAGTTTTACAACAGTAAAAGTAGGGAAATAAGACCCTGCGTAGCACTCCCCTTCCCCTAATCCATCTGTGTTAGACCCAAAAAAGAAGGTATCACTCTTGATCAGAATTCACGTCTTAGAAAACATGGGATAAGCCAAAAGAAACAGTTAAGCCAGGTTTGGTTGAGTTTTACCACCAAAGCTACTAGTGTCTTTGCACCATAACAGCATCTTCATGGCCTTCGCTGCTGTGACTTACAGATTTACAGCTGCAATTGTACTGGCTTTGCATCTGTTAGTGTGGATACTGGTAGCGGTCTAACCATGGCAACGTGGGATTAAGCATGGGCTGCAAAATCAACTCTTAAGCTGGGTCAATTCACAACTGGTGTTAAATATCATGCTGTCGCTACCAGACCACTGCTGCGCTTCAGACAGGTCAAATGTGCCACTGCTGCAATGCAGACACACTTAAACACTATAAAGTGATCTCAACAGTTTAGTACTGCACACCTTGGTGGCTTGCCATGGTTGACACAGCGTCATTGGAGAAAGCCCTGAGTATTCCCTTCACCACATCTATTAATACAAGGTTAACATAACTAGAGCAGGAGAAGACTTTATATTGTGCCTGAAACTCAAACTCAAAATGGCAATCACATTAAGCTGTGACCAAACATTATTTTAGCGAATAAGTATTATACAACGGCATTTATCAATGCATTTATAATTAAAGCAAAGAAGCCTCCGGCAGTTAGAAACACCAGCTTTCCTTATACAAGGAAAGGTACCTGCAGATCAGTTGTGCTGTAGTTTTCTATTTAAAGTGCTTGCTAAGTGTAGAATTTGGCTTTCTGCCCATGTGTTTTAAGCTCAGTGTTGTGGCATAGCCTGGGTAATTGCACATTGGGTGACAAGCACAACAGAACTTGGAGGCATGTCAGTAATACACTCTAAACCTCATCTTAACTTAGTAGAACCAAATCTTGCGCTGCAAGTGCACCGGCTCCACAAAGCGCCACACCAGGCTGTTTCCCCAGCCGTGCCATGGGGCTACGAGCCATTTCACACTTCCGCATTTGACATCAAATCCCACATGCCAGTTTCACTATGCTGAGAGCCTTTATTTTGAACGTACTCTTCAAAGCACAGGAGAGAAGACCTGGGGTGGCTGTAGTAGAAGAGCACAGGAGCTGGAACAATTAAGACAGTACAAGCAAGAAATCCCAGAGCTGGAGGGGTAAATAAGTTGGGTAGCTCTGAAATCAGTGCAGATACCTCTGACATTTCAAACGACAAGGCAGCCAAGGCATGGCTTTGCCTCCTCCAACAAGAAGTTTACCCAGATTCTCCCTGATGCACTCTTTCTGAGAATTATTTGTGAAGCCTGCATAGCATACCTCTCCCCCAGCAAGCCTACATACCCAGGCCTTGACATGATGGCTTTCCCTCCAACACCAGGAATGTCCCCCTCCTCCCCCAGGTTAAGTTGCACAACCCCAGCTTTATTTTTTGTTCATAGAGAATTGCTGCAGCTGCCTCACGGACAAAGTCTGTGCAGAGGAGTGTGACTTGTCACTACATCAGGATCTGTGCTGGGGCACTTCAGGAAACTGCTCAGGTTTTCATTTTTAAAAACCAGGAATAATCAGAAGTCCTTATTCCAAAAATCTCCTTGCTTTTGTGCTTAAGCAGCCTGCAAGCTATTCACTTGACAATTTCTTCAGCTATTCCAAATTTAAGTACTGTACTTGTAAACGTAACAGTTGGATTTGTTTTGGAAGAAAGCTTTCCCATGTGCTATTTATGAAAAGCAAAACGCTTTCTACCTACAGATTTAGTCAACTATGCTATTATAAGACAGACCCATTTTATGTAAAAATGTTAATTTATCCAGTATCATGAATACAGACCCATTACACATAAGACTTTCAGTCCCCATCCTGTTTACTAAATTATACTGCCTCTTACTGTTGTCAAAGAACATTTTGGCCCTACCTTACCTTCTATCAAAGCTGTACAAAGCCCCCATATTTCTACATGACTCTTCCAATCCTAGACCTGTGTCCTTCAGATGAGCACCTCTTACATTCACCAGCAGATCTAGAACAATGCATTACATTGGCTCTTTCATCCCATTTGTGTAGCATCCACAGACTATTCTCGACAAGTGCCATGCTTCACCCACACAAAGGACCTAACAGATGATGAATTCTGGATTGTGCATCCCTTTCACCCAGTCTAACATCGGATCGTAGCAATTCACATTCAGAGTAAGCATGACACAATGATATTCAATGGCTTTACCAAACAAAGCTCAATTAAACATGTATCGAAGAAAGCTTTGCGGGCTGCTACCTAGCAGAAGGCAGTATTTGTTTGGCCATATGAGCAACTAGCAACAGACACACACCTTTCTGGGAAGGAAGAAGCCAATTTCACATAACCCTCTTATTTCAAGTTGCATCATCTAGCAGATTAGGATCCAAATTAAACACAATACCCAAGCATTAATAGTAGGCTTTAGGCTCAGCCTAAATTTTGTCATCCTTAGTTTTTCTGCATAGCTACAGTTGCAGAAGTTATGTATGGCATAATAGTCTAACAAGATTGAAGTCCCTTCCAAGCATAGGGGACTCTCCTCTCCAGTGTCATCATCTTCTTCTTCCATAACACCACCTTCATAGTAATTTTTTTGACAAAAAGATTTAGAGCAGCGATTAGAATACAACAATGCAAAAAAAAAAAATCACTATTCATACAGTGTTTGTTCCAGGAAACATACTGTATCTATTCTTCTTTCTAGAATACAGAAGTCACTGCTCCATACTTAACAAGAGGAGGGAAGAAAGACCCCAAAACTTATACTCCCCGCTATGAATTAATGCATGCAGTACAAAACAGCTAAGAGATCACAAATAAATTGGTGCATACAAGAGTTAGAAATACAGAACTGATGTAGCCTTCCAATACCTCAAGAGTTTCTATGCACTGAACTCCACGCAGAGCTTTGCTAGATTTGCTGACAGGCTCTCCCTAGCAATCACCAGCAAGCTTACTTTTGTTTTAATAGCAGAAACTAGGCATTTTAGAAGCATTGGTTAGGAGCAGGCAGGTCAAAAATACTTCACTGCTCTCTTGGAAATAGGTGAAAGTCATCCACATGCTCAAAGCTGATAGCTGCAGGGGGGAAGATGAAACCGAACAAGGCTGAGACACCAGGAGCTCTAATCAGGTCAAACGTGGTGACCTGATGTCAGCCCTCAGTCATGCCCCAAAGTACCATCAGTTCAGTATAGGAAGAGAGAGACACTTGAGATGGGCTTGGATTACCAGAGGTCCCAAAACAGATGAAGACATCTGGTAGCATCACGATGAAAGGTCTTTTGTGGTCAAGCACAATAGAGCCTCCACGCCTCTGCCATTGCAGAACTGACCCCACAGTATGTGGCATTAGCTACCTGGACAGCAGGCAAGATCACAAGTGTGGTGTACGTGCTGCAGATTGCTGACGATAGCCCCCTGTGACATTTCATTGCACCCCCATGAGGCCTGGGAACAGGCAATGACATGCTTTGGGATTCTCACAGGGTTACTCACAACCCTTACCCCAACCTGACCTCATCCACCACTTAACAACATGCCTACAACTCCCAGCAGGCAGCTCTACCTGGCTAAGGTAGGCAGCACATACCTACAGCAGCCAGCCTACCTGTGGTCTCCATGGACATTGCCATTAAGCAGCACGGCACTTCACAGCTTTTGTTGATTGACAGTACATTACTTAATTGTCCCTTGCAGGCAGAATACAGTCCCTGGTTAAAGAGCCCAAACATAAGCATATCACTCACACCAGAGACATGAACCAAAATGAACAAATAAATGCACAGTAAGAATGGGATAAGCCTACAACTTCGACAAAAATTAATGACAATTTGTTCAAGTTGAACATCAAGGGGGCTACTTCAAATCAGTGAAATTCAAGTGCCACCTCTAATAGCACTGGAAGCCAGACTTACTCGGTAACATCCAGAAGAAATTGGCCAAGACCAGCAGGCTTCTCATCCCATCTCTCCTTAGTAGCAGCCAATGCAACTACAATCCCTTTCTAACGGGAGAGTAGCCATGGATGATATGGGTTCAAGACCATGAACTGTGCTATTACTGCCATTTAAAATAGATCTCCAAGATAGTGACATTCCACAGTAACCTTCCCGAAGCTGGTCTTTAGCTCCTGATGAGTCTGCCCATAATCATCCAAGGGTCAGAACAAACTTCAGTATTAACAAATTTTCAAAAACAATCCAACCAGTTCCAAAGGTTCACAGTCTACCCCATCTACCCAGCTTCTCACAGAAGTGCCACTATTTCTGTATTTCAGGCCAGAGGCAGCCAAGCTTCTTCCACACAAATGAAAGACTGCTACCAGCAGAGGCGGGGGGGGGAGGGAGGAAAAAAAAAAATCAGTTAAATTTCACAGAAAGCATATTAGTCAAATTTTGATGCACATAAGCCTTCAGGTTTCTGGCAGACGCTGAGAAATGGAAATCATTCCATATGTTAGTCTCAAAACTTCCATTTTCACATGCTCCAATGGAGATCGTACAGCAATATAAAATGCCTAGTTTCATTTAGAAGTTCACTGATCTTTCAAAAAAGAAGTGACAACAGGTCCTCTATAGAGAATTGTTTAAACATGACTATGGTTGTCTCAAGAAACAGCCCCTTGACACTTACAGAATTATACAAGAGAAAAAAATGTTACCATCATCCACTGAATTTGAACACTAAGTTTTCAACAAGAGTGGAGCTCTTGGCTTTTTTGCTTGGCATTTTGAGCAACGGCCACCACCACCAAAAAAAAATTAGGTTAGGTGGAGATCCCACTGAAGTAGCAATATTATTAAGAACAGACAAGGCCTTTTCTTTCCACCTTAACTGAAAAGTTGCATGCACCTTCATCTGAAACATTTGGGTATGGCATTTTGTTACCATATGAGTGACAAATTAGAAGGGATTTAGATAATAGCTACAAGACACTTAAAAGGTACAGAAGAGACGTTAGACTCTCAAGTTATACTACTTAATGCACCACTGAAAGGCATTCAGCTACGAAGTCTGGGTACGGTTACTATTCTGCAAGAGAAGTAATCAGGGGCACTGAGATGAAATTCGGTTTTCTTCAATACACTATAAGAAACCCATTCTTTTAATAAAGGTGAATGCTTTCAGAGATAGTTATTCTAGCCAAGATAAGCAAACACTTGCACACCAGTGTAGCTTACATCCATGAATTAGAGGCTTATACACGCAGACTTTATGCAAGAACAAATGCGTCTTCACAGAATTTATTTAAATCAAAGCTATTCCATTGCATGGCTTTTGTTTTTATACGGCCAAAGAGGGTGCTGCAAAAGAGAATATTATTCCAGCCTTTGTATAGGTCTGACAGCAAAAGATTTCTAGCTGCAGAGATGTCTAAGGATTAACTTAAAACCAAGAACTTTGCACAACGGACAAGTGCCTGTCGCACAAGAACTGACTTAAGTGGCACAACTGGCTAAACACTGGTCCTTACACTGTTAAAGGGTTTTGCTTCTTAACCCCTCCAAATATTTTGCTACAATGAACATTAAAACATATGTTTGAAATACTTTAACTAGGATACATATCTTAACTTGGGGAAGAATCACATAGCTATTGCAAACATGTCCCTACTGCTATCAATTTAAGTTTCATCTCCCAAGCAAAAGCCTTTTACCTGAATTTCTAAATTACTTGTGTAATTTTAAGACAGGAAGACAGACCAATGGGAACACATCATGTCATGCTTTTAGTACTAAAACCTTGAAGAGTAAGACACAGCCTGCCTGCCATGCAGCCTTCTCTTTGTTAATCACAAACACTATGATATCCAAAAGTGTCACCCACTTAAGCTAGCCCCTTTGTGTTCCCCTTGTTCTTCAGGTGACAGCCTCAATAAAAAACCCAACATCCAGGAATTCTTAAGCTCACATTTCTTAAAGTCAAGCAAGATTCCAAAATATCCTACACGTACCCCAATTCAGCAGCTTTATCACTATTCTCCTATTTGTAGGCCACTTTGGGCAAATACTTATGTACATTAAATATTTCAGAAGACGTGGAGCTAGGTAATCAACCAGTTTGGCTCATCTTGGCTACTAGTGCTTCAGGCAAGGGTACACAATGCCAAAGTTATTACTATTAAACTGGCCTGGTGGGATGAGACATTCTCAGTAAGTCACTACCACAAAAGCTTAGTAAGATTAACTGCAATTCCTCTAACTCCTAATGCTGGATAAAACACTAAGGTTTTAAAAATGAGGCAGCACTCTGGAAATAGCAAGCTAATTTTGTGCACGTGCATATGTGTATGCACACATCTGATCACGCGCAGCCCAAATTATAAGAGGGCCTGCTATGTTATGAGTCACATAACCTCTAGTTCGTCTGCACTGCAGCCCATCTGTAACTCTGCTGCATTTCCAACTTCAACACAGTTACACTTTCAACATAAGATCTCCACTGTTTAGTCCATACTATTCCTTACCATGAATACCTCATGATGGCCATAAACTACACAGCCAAACTGTATGTCAAAGATCAGAGTTAAGGTTCTGCAAGCATTTTTCTGGCATTTCTTTCCCTCTAACATGCAAAGTAAGTATCCTGCAGTAGCCCTAAAGTGCTACTGGAGGGAAGACACCCAGTGTAAATAGATCAGTATGTAAAATAGCACGCAGTGTAGGCATGACTTCCTAAACAGTGAGATAAAACATGTTTGAGCTCTTGAGAAGTTACTGATGTGGTCCCCCACTCAGAAACTGACATAATATCGCTGCAATGATGGATACCAGGTGAATAAAAAAAAGGATTCAAGGATTTACCAGGTGAACAAAAAAATTAAAAAGAACACCCCTCTAACACTATAGAGTCAAAACCTTCCACTAATTCCTATAATATGAACCACATCTAAAGCTATCTACATGCTTTTAGTTATTAAAAAAACCCAACTTTGTGCTGTATTTTACCTTATTCAAGGATCATTCTGTGCAAACTCATGGAAATAGAGACAAACAATGGAAAAAATTGCACAAACCGACAGTACTCAATCTTTCCAAATGGAAAGCTTTCCATTTTTATTCTAATGGCAGAGGTGGACTGTGCTACAGCTCCCTTCTTGCCATGCAACAGGACCTAATTGCACATGCTTTTCTATTTCCAGGCAATATCAGAACTGGAAATCATTATCTTAGCATATACAATAACCCTACCTGGATCACAGCAGCCCTAGGGAAAGGATGGGGACCTGGCTACCATCAGTACCTTGCCCATTGCCTCCTGAGGACAATCAACTGTCCAAACCAGGACAAGGCTAGGTGAGTTGTCTGGGGGGTCTGTGGGGCTCACAGAAGCAGACATCCAAAAAACTACACACAACAGCAGAGTGAGGGTCAACAAGGTATTCCTCAAGCCCGGGAGCTAGAGATCATAACTGTGCTTATGAACAGTGGACCAACATCAGGAAAAGTTTCTTGCCTCCCTGCCTGTAGACAGCTTGGCGGCTCTTTTGCTTTGGAGATGGCCTGCTCCGAACAGGAGCTCCTCAGACCCAAAGGAAGCAACTCCAGGCTCTATTCACCCGTAGTTCCTTATCCTTTTGTTGCATCAAACCTGTGCTTATTAGTATCACTGATACCTAAAGGCAACAAAAATAGAGGATTAAGTACACAGAGAGAAACTCTGTAGCACCTTGCAAGGCAGAGGCCTGCAGAAGGCAGCTTTTGTGCTGAGAGTACCACATATTTTTCCCTTGGCACCAAGAAATATTTTTGTAGACTTAAATGTTCTACCAGTTACATAATACTAAGTGCTTAAGAAACTTCTATTTGCTGAATTTTAAGCTTTCTCAGAAGTAGCCTCTTTTACCAAACTTTTAAACATGGCGCTCATTCTTGCCATCAGTTATCCATAAGTAAGTTCCATATTGGTTTCTTGCTCTGAAAAAAAAAAATTATTCCCACACATTGCAAATTGCTTTGAAATCAAAACAAATCACTTGGAAGAAGATGAAATCCAACAATACAGAACTCTAAACAGCACATGGTTAATGAGTTACAAAAAGCAAGGAAAACAATGCCTTGACAAGTATTTAGACCCCAAATTACTTGAGAAAACTAAGCATAATGCTTGGGGTATTTTCTCCCCTCCAACTTCTGCGCCAAGACTTGCTCCTTCAAGTAGCAAAAATACCTTATGAAATAAATTGCCTTAAGAACTATCAAAAAGCTACTCTAACAATGCAGTTAATTTTTCTTGTTTCCTTTCATGTTAGGTGTATTCATTTTCATCTACCCAGCCTAAATCACCTCTGAAGGAGCTTTTAATATTGACTCTTGCTCTACATTAAACATGCTTCTTGACATAGCAAACTTGGTCAAACTGTGCTTCTGGGCAGTGCTGTGTGTTTAATAATGAAGTTTCTATTTGTACAATTTCTCACTTGCACCTTCCCTGAAAGGCTGGCTCCCAGCACAAGAATACCATTCAGCTATAAAAACGAGAAGAATTTCCTTTTTTAAAAGCAATCAAAAGCTGTGACGCTGAGGTGCAATTGCACCAAACACACAGAGCTTTGAGTAAGCCATCAAGAAGCACCTTCTAATAGTTCTGCAAGTATCCTGAAAACATCGCTTGATCAGAGCATTGGGCAGAGCTTTATCAGCCTCCAGGCTCTGAAGGCTGAAGCATCACAGTAAGACACCAGATTTCAAGGCAGACAGACAGACTGATCAATGGTCAACTGAAATGGTCAAAGTTTCACCATGCACAACCCCCAGCCACTGCAATCTATTTCAAATAGGACCTATCATCACCAGATTACAGCTTAAGAGCCTTTGTTGTGGTGGTCCCCATTTAAGTGCCAGCTGCCAAAATTAAAGGTGAAGTTCTCCTGCCATGTAGTAAAGAACCCTCACAGCTGAATGGAAGATGCCTATGGCATAAAGGTGGCATTGATGAACTGCTCACACGTAGTTCTGCAGACTACAGCACAATCTGGTTCTCTGCTGCTCAGGCACTGCCTGCAAAACCAGAAAAAAACCCAAAACACCTTCCCATCGTTTCCAGAGCAATTCAGAATTACTACGTGGCCCAGTGGAGTCTGGTCTAAATATCTGTCTTGCTACCCCACGTCCTTCCCACCTGACCTAAGAAAGAAACAACTGGCACTATCTACGACCTGGACAGGAAGCATTTCATTCTGAGAAAAATCTTCTGATGTTCAAAAACACCACAATAACCAGATCAGGTGTGAGCAAATCAACATCTTAGGCACACAAGGTCTACCCACCTTTCACCCTTAAACAAACTCTGGATGAGCCAGGGACCAAAAAATCAAGTTCACCTTTTGCAATCAAATACCTGTAGCCCAACACAACTGATTCTGCCAGCAACTTTAGTCAAACTGGCAATTTCTTGCTGACAGCAGCTGAGGAATTGGCATTTGCTCTTATCACTGGACCTCTCTGGAGGACTTAACATCACTGACCCTGAGCTACTTTTGCCTTGCCAGCAAGAAATGAGAGGTAACCAGTGCACGAAATAGCTCAACTCCTTCCTTGAGAGTGGCAATCTGAAATTTAAGGAAAGGGTTGCCCAGAACATTATTCCCAGTCGCACTGAACAGCTACATAAAGTCACTAGGTAAGGCAAAGACTGACAGGAATGAGGAGAGACAGGCAGGAACACCTGGACTCGTGACAACCTCCACTGCAGAAGTGTGCCTTTAGCTGACTGCATAGGGGAGGCTTGTGGTCCAGGACTGTTCCTACCCCTCGCTGATACAAGCCGCTCTTCACACAGCGGTTGCTTCTGAAGGCTGCAGCCTTTTCCATCTATCTCAGAGGTCCTAAACAACAAAGTACTGCAGCAGATCCAAGCACACTACATTAGTTGATAAAATATGCTGAGATGCTGTCCTTGAATTTTTTTTATTACAGTCAGCACCAAGCTATTGATAACCTACCATTTAATCAAACATTCAGGGGGCCATGTTTTCTGCTCAGATTTATCAAGTGCTAGAGTTACAGGATTAGCAACTGAAACCAGAATCTGTTGAAATGTTGAACCAGCTTTTAACAGCAGTAGGTCTTGTCCAGGAGGTGCAAAGAGAGCACTTCCCTCATTTCAGTTTATTCAGCTAGTTCAACAGCCCAGAAAGGTCGGTCATATTTCTCCAAGAATAAACAAGGTGCCAAAAGCTGATGTTACCGGCTCCAAGAGCACAAATCAGGCGTTTGTATTCCAAATCAACCATCATTGACGCTTTCTTTATTAAGGTCACACTAAACACAGGTTTTCCTCAAAACATTTATACCTGAGTTTAACTAGAAGCCTTTGCACTTTCCCCTCCAGTTCCTACCTTCAAACCACACCTCGAGTGGAAGAAAATTCCCAACCTCTCATCACCACAAAGTTGGAAAAAAGTTACATCCTGTAATAGCATATTTCTAAATCCTGCTTACCTCATCTTAGGAAACTAAAAAGACAAAACAAGATGAAGCTAGATATTTCATCAAGCCAAGAAATATGAAAAATAAATCAGATGCTGATATTAACCAGTGCTCACCTGGCACATACTATGAATATATCAGAGAAGTCATCCCACCAAATCAAGTTTAGGGCATTAATCTTATCTCTAAATGATTCAGTAAGCCAAGTCTAACACATCTAAAGTTTGCCTGAAGGCCCAATACAAAGAAAGCCAAGAACATCACTCCTCAGGACAACAGAGCTCCTCCTCAGGGCCAGAATGAGGTTCTAAGACCACTTCTTCCAGTGGCTGAGAATTCAGGATGCATAACCAAAAATCAAACGCTACCAAAACAAAAAACCACCATACACTGCTCCTCATGGAGGAAAGATGAGACAGAAACAACATATGATAGACCCCAGCCATGCTGCTTGAAGGGAATCCCTCTGCTGTGGACAGGTGAAAGCATGATGAGAGCTTAGTCTCCCACTCTCAAAATAAGTACCACACCATCGGTCAGAAGAATTTAGAAGAAAGGCACAACAGCTCAAGGACATCAAATACCAAAAAAAGATACCACACTCCTAATACTGACGTAGGGCAACTGGCAACCTTGCCTAAATCTACCCTTGTTAACACACATCTCCAGATTATTTCACAGGCTACTTCAGCTTCTTTCCAGGAACAAGTACAAACATACAGCCCAGAGAGTTCCCCAACCAAACAAAAAAATTTTGACCCATTGTGATGTCTTTGAAAAAAAATGGATGAGTAATGTAAGTGCAGGAAGAGGTCGTCAAACCATTTGGATGTAAAAACGACCCAGTTACCAACCCAAGACTAGAGTGACTTCCTGAATAAGTAATAATGGAGGTGAGTCTAAGAATATACCTATCACACCTACATGAGTAAGCCAGCCAACTCATTACAAAAGGCAAATCTTGTGCCAAAGCCTTCCCTTCCTTCAAAACAATGAGGCCAAACTGAACGTGACTCAAATGTATTATTCCCCAAGCTACAGGTTATTTTGGTTTTGTGGAACAAAGCTCTTAAACCTTCACCCAGAGATGCCAAGAGGCACTGAAGATGCACATTAGCCAAGCAAAGAGATCATCCAAAATTTTTTTCAGTTTGACAGAAGCCAAAGGGCATGAAATCGAAGACACAGGAGCCACTACTAAAATGGTTAACTCCTGGGAGAAGCGAGCTGAAGGGGACAATATTTTGCCAGAGACCAAGCAGACATCAAGTGCAAAGGGATATGCCCAATGCAACAGATCTTCTGCAGGCTCCACAGGGTTCTTAATTGCTTCTTTTAAGAAAAACATGCAACTCCTCCTCCTCCAGTTGTTTTGAGAATTCAAGTCTGTTCCTTTCTGGGACGGTGGTGCCAGATTTCTCACTCACTGCATTTACAAGAAGGGAAATAACAACCACAAAAGTTTTTTTGTATTAACAGGAAGGTTGAGAGAGGAATTGAAAGCATTTATCTACCTTCACCAATAAAGTGTTGCAGTAGCCCTTTGAAGGCCGCCGTCTAAAAGTTTGTGGAAGAAGACAAGGGAAACAGGGGAAGGGGGCTGGAGGGTGGAAATCATCAAAAACAGTCCTGAAGCCCCATGAAGTTTTGGGGAAAACAGTGCCTTTATCCGGAATTAGTCATCCCACACAGGATGCTCCTGCGCAACGAGTGAAGCTATCGAGGGAAGGCTGGGAAGCCCCCCTTACTTGGAAATAAATACAGGCATATGTACCAGAGCCAGGTGGGCAGCCCGGGGGGCGGCAGGGAAGAGCCCGCACCCCGCCATGGGGTTAGAAGGGGAAAATCAGGGGGCGCGCTGCGGCGCGGCCCCCGCTCCCCACACCAGAGGGAGAGGGGAG
>VWZL01006221.1:0-135477 GCA_013396915.1 Stercorarius parasiticus | reverse complement strand
TGGTTTTTGAGGAGCGACCTTGCGTGACCCGGTATCCCCTAAAAACCCCGCAGCGACCCCGCGCAGCAGTAGGAGAGGGACGGGCAGTTACACCACGCCCACCCCCCCTTCCTCCCACGGGGGTTATTTTCACGTGGTTCCGCGGGTGTGCGAGGTGCTACAGGCAGGAAAAAAAAAAGAAAATGCAATTTCGAGCCTTTCTCCCATTCCCCGGCGCGGTGAAGGGGGAAAAACATTTTTACAGACGGGGCGAGGGACGTCCCACCTGTGAACGCCAGCGAGTCCTTAACAAACAGCGTAAATATTATTCATCATAAAAATAAATAAGGGGAAACAACGAAGCAGTTGCCTGGGAGGGGGACAGGCAGCACAGCCCCAGATGGTGCAAAATCTGGGTTTCACTTCTGGAAAGGTTAAGGCACGCACCTGCCTGGCGGCACACAGGGGCACCCGGGTGCTTGAGAAATACCCGTCAGGGATGTAGGTGGGAGCTGGAAACCTCGTCTCAGCCCGGAGAAGAGAAATAAGGATGTGACAGCCCTGACAGAGAAAAGCTGACGCATATTCCTTGAATTAAAGAATTAACGCGGTTCTAACAGGGATAACTTAAACAGCTGATAGGCTGGGATGAGTTCTAAATTATTGGTAATGTCTGCCCCCAAAATGTCAGAGGTATTTGAAGGAAATTGCAGCTGTCTGTGGACTTGCGGCCAAATAAAAATTGGGGATGAATAAGAGTGAAAATCGTGTAATGCCTTAGCATAAATCTGTGGCGTTTGATTACAAGGAGTCCGAGAATGGTGAAAGACCCTGAGATGCTGCTGCATAGAGAGGGACTGTGGAGCGTTTACTTTAGAGGTGAATTAAATGAACAAAGCCATCAAAGACAGCAAAAGCCAGGGGAGAGTCAACAGGGGCTGTCCAGACGGTAGGGACTGGTAACGGGGAATATTTATTTCATGAGGCTGTGGGACTCACTGCTGCAGGATGTTACTCCATCCAACAACTTGGTGACGTTCAGAGGGGCAGGACATTTATTTAGACAGTAACAGGAGTTTCACAGTTACCACGTAGACGGGAATGGGATTCTTTGGACACCTCATGTTTGAGGTATCTTAACCCATTTCTGCTTGGCATTTCCTTCATCCTCCTGCATGTGGCAGGGCATAGTCCACCTCGCACGGGCTCCTTGGACAAACAGGTTGGATGATGTGTCCCACCATCCCTACATCCTTATGTAGCTTTGACCCTCTCTCTTGCCTCCATCACTTCTCACTGCTTTCCCATACCGAGGACAGCCCCGTGGGCATGGGTGACCTCCTGCCTTTTCCAGAGCCATGGACTTTCCTGAAAGCATGGGACCAACAGCAGGGGATCCCTGCATTGGTGGGGTATCATGCGGCTGGGGCAGCCTGTGCTACAGATGGACCTTGAAGTCCCTACCTGGCACTTGGCAGCCACCGCTCCTTCTCCAGACCCTTGCCCAGGGAGGAGAGTAGGACGCAGATGGTTTTCCCCATGTACCTGCTGTTACCAGGACAAATTTGCTGTCGGCCCGGTGGCGAGCATGGCACCCTCCTGTTCGTCCCTGCGACTGGTCCGCTTGCTCTCCTCCTTTCTCTTGGGCTCTCCCCAAGGAGAACATCATCACCTTCTCCAAAGACGCTCCAGAACCAGCACTGGCACCCGGTCCAGGGCTTGCGACTGCCTGCATGTTGTACTTGGTTGGAGTCAATGATCTTAAAGGTCTTTTCTGACATAACTGGTTCTGTGATTCTAAATACTCCAGCTTGACATGTCAGGGGCACAGGCCGTTGCAAAATCCCACCTCACCCTAGAAACTGACCCTGTGGAGACTGGCACGGGTTTTCTCATAGGCAGGGATGACCTGTCATTCACTGCCATGGAGGTAATCTGGAGGAACATCCTTCATCCATCCCCAGCTTGCCGGGCTACACTGTGAAAAAGCGCATGTTCCTGTACGCACAGGCACAGGTCAGCTGCCATCGCTCACTCCTTACCACTCTGGAGTAAGTCAGATTTACAGAAAGCTGCTTAATTCTGCTCTCACAACCTCAGCCTGGGGGCTGCATCACAAATGCTGGCCTGGCCAAAATGCTGTGTGTTGGAATAGCTCCATGGTGACCACGCCATACTGTGCTGTGGGTGTTTTCTGATAGGAGCTCAGACTCTGTGTTCTTCTTATTTATGTCTTGGGTTGACGGACATAATGTTTCATCAATACAGGATCAAGCTGACTGGCAGGAGACAAGGCAGGAGCCAAGCCCTGACTTTGGTGCCAGACTTCCTGGGTGGCAGGTACTTCCATCGCCATTGGGTTTGGCCTCTCTTCTTTGGCCTCAACATCTGGGCCACATCTGGGGGGGTTCCAGACATGATGCTTTCAGCAGGACTTCCTCCAGGAGAGAGAAAGTGCTTCACCTCTGCCCGCCATGTCCCACTCGGCCCTGTGACGGGGGTCAGCAATTAGTCTTTGGCTTCATCCCAGTCCTTCGCAGTCCCAAGACCCCAGTCCCTGCTGCTCATTACCGCTGCCTGCTCTGCAAACCCTATCAGCCCCATTCACACCTTCATCCCCATCTCCCAAACACACAGTTTTAATGTCATGGCCACCACCATTCCCAAATGCCCCAACTCCAGCGCTCACTTCCAGCTGCCCCTCTATGTTCCCCATTTTCATTGCTAACAAGTCTAATGACGCATCCCACCTGGAAGGCCATGCTGTCACCTTCCTTGTTGATGCCAGCCAGGAAAGACCTGCTCACTCTGCTCCGTTAATGCGGTATCCCAGCTCGCTGGTGAAACATGGCTTTCCTCAAGCTCGGAGGAAAATGTTGGGTTGACTGAACAGGCGGCAGCCAAGCCCTTTTGGGATTGAGCTGCCCCTATTTCTATGTTAATCAAAACACCTTTCCTTGCAGCCAGCCTCCAGCACAGGCTTTGTCTGAACCAGCCTAACACTGTGAGAGATGGGAGAAGCAAAGTTTGGAGCTATTCAGGATTTATCTCCACCTGCTGCCTGTCTCGAATGTTAACGAAAGAGGTAGTCATGCAAGGCAGAAAGTAAAGAAAGCCCTGGTGTATTCAATAGGGCAGGCTGAAATTTTTCCATCAGGCCTGCTTTTAAAGAGAATATTGGTATTTTTCCCCCCCAATGTTCGAGGGTTTTTTTTCCCTCTCTCCTACAAAAACATCCACTGCTCACAGAAAATAAAGCCCGTTGAAGCAACAGAGCATTTTGAAGCCTGGGCAGCCCCCTCCAAGGCTCCTGCCTGCATTTCTGCCTGTGCTGCCAGGGAGGCTCAGCTGCTCTGTCTGGTGCCCCCTTCCCTTAGCCCAGGCTGCCCTGAGGCAGACATAAGTTTTTTATTTAATATATGGCATTTCTCCCTCTTATTCAGCTCCAATATACTACAGTGAAAGGCTGAAGCCTCCTCCTCCGCCTCCTTTAGTTGCTCTCCAGTGGATGGTCACTGCCCGCCTGCAAGCAGGACTCCCTGTGGGGCATGCTCTGCCACAAACCATATTGTTCCCTCTTCATCTCCATTTTTTGTTTCACCAGAAGGAATCGGTTTGTTCTTTGGGCTCAGAGAAAAAGAAATAGGGTCTAGCATAGGAACACATGGCTCCAGGAAGGGGAAGTGTCACCAGGAGAGGAGGAGCCTACACATGCCATCAATCCAGCCCCCAGCAACAGAACTTGTTGCTGTAAACTGGACCTCAAGATGCCACTGGTGCCTTATGTGAATCTGAGATGAAAACTTCTCTTCAAGTCCTTTCTGCTTTGTTCTTATCATCTATGTTTAATATCTCTCTTCCTCTTCTCTTTCCTCCTTCCTGCAAGCTGCGTTCACGCAGGATGACAAACTGAGAGGTAACTCCTCTGCTTAGCAACAGCAGAAGCTTTGAAAATGCAAATGCCATCTTGGTGTCACATTAGCGGGTTACTGCCCTGTGAGCTGGCAGAGTGAGGGGATGAGAAGTGGGAAGATGGGGCAGGTCCCACCTAAGTGACTCCATTCTTGGGGGAGGATCATCTCACACAGTATTCTTCAGCGCTTTATCCAATTTCTTTTCTGAGTGGCTCAAAGGATCAGACATCTGCTCCTTCCCCTAGGGAACTGGACTTGCCTGGGCTAAAAGACTACACCTTCTTCTCTCCTGCTGCCTCCTCCCTACTCCTCTGCTCTGGCGAGGCATCGGCAGGGATCCTAGGGACTCTGGGCTGGATTTTAACACCATCTCACCACTGGCACATCAGGTGGATCCTCCTGTGATGGAGAAGATCAGGGAGGGGGTAGGAGCTCTGCTCCCCTATGAACCACTTAAGGCCCCCCCAGGAATCCCTTGTAACTCCAAACACTGACAGCTATTCCTCGGGCTGCACTGAAGCAGGGCAGGACATCTGGAGGTCCACTTCATCACCATCATGCTCCAAGGCAGTTTCAGCTTGTTCTAAGCAGTCCAAGACGTATTTGCCCAACCAGTTCTTCAATATTTGTCCTTCAAACTGCCCAAAGTGGTGATTTACTTGCTGCTAGGTCAACGTGTCTCTGGGCTCAGTTCACCTCCCTGTTAGAGCTGTTAGGTGCTTCCCCTTCGAGCCCAAATCTCATCCCTTTTCTTCTTGTCCAGAACATTATGGGGATATGGATGACAGAGAGAGGGGCCAGGATGGAAGACAGAGAGAGGGGCCAGGATTATTTCCTCCATCTCCTTCCTGGAGTGCCTTTGTCCATGCTGGATGCAAGTCTCCAGCCAAGGCCATACTGATGTTGGCAGCCCATCATTCCCACCACAGCAGCACATGCTGCCCGTGGGCTGAGGGAAAACAGAACCTGGGGCTCTGCAGGCTGGTTTCTCAGCCCCAGAGGAACCAGTGACAGAGGAATCTGGGGTTACTTCTTTTATTTGCAGCAGATACCTCAGTCCTAGACCAGAGGGCAGACAAGCACCACGGTGATGGATCTCAGCCCAGGCACTGATGCCCTGGACAAGGAAAGATTTCCCCCCAAAACTCCCAGAGCATTTAATAAGGGAAATCAAAGTGCAACTATCTGCTGTGCTGACCCAGTGAACAATGTAGCGTTACTGCATGGGCAGATCCTCACCTCCCAAAAAAGAGAACGGGTGTACAAGAGTGCTGGCCTTCACATTGGTACCTATATACGTTCCTATATTTGGGGAGCAGAGCATCTGAGTAATCAAGGGAAGCAACTGTGAGTCTTTGAGAATAAAAGTTTGTCTGCAATTCCCCTTTTGGCTCTCTTTCACCTAACAATGGGCAAGCCAGTCCTCAGGCAGAACTCATCACAGGGATGAAAAGACGCTTTTGAGCATCAGTCAGCAGCATCTGGGTTAACGGGAGCCTCCTGCATCAAAGTAGCCACCAGCAGAGAAATGCAAAGTTTGGAAGATTCAGAACAAAGCAGAAGAAAAATGAAGAGAAAAAAAAAATCTTTAGTGCAGGTGTTTTTTTAACCTTATTTTGATTTACCCTTTTTCCTCCTTGTTTAAATTTGAATGGAATAAAGTTGTCCTTTTTTTTTCACTTTTTTTTTTTCCTTTCTACTCTAGTTTGCTCTTTTAAAATGGATGAAGTCCATCACAGGGGTTTGATAAAAGAGTGCCATCAAAATGCCTGCTGCTGCTCTCATTCAGCTGATGAATAAATTATAAGTGCATTACAATGCTATTTCAGCTGTGATTCCAGGGCCTGGGGAGGGTGACGGGCTGTGACCTTATGCCTGTCAGACAGTGGTTTGCATTTCCAAAGAGTTTGTGTAACCAACTGTTCAGGTCATCTTACGCCTCCCGTTCTGTGCTGTGTGCAGAAATATCTGAGCCCGTTCAACCTGCCAGCTATGGGGACAGTCCTCCAGCTGCACACAGCAGCAGCGGTACATGCTGTGGTCCTCAGAGGCTCCTGATCTGATCTGTGGTGAAGCCTGAAGTGACTGTTGTCACCCTCCAAAGCAGCAATCTGGGGGACATATTGCTTTATTGATGGAGAGGTAACTGAGAGATCCGTATCATTTGGTCCCAGTTTCGGTGTCAGGGACTGGCATTTTAGGTTATTCTTGCTGCACGAGATGTCCCTTTCTCAAGCTTTATGGTGTGGCTGAGATGGCACAGCCAAGAGTATCACTGGCACAAGCTGGCATTGGACCCTGGGTGCGCTGTGGGAGAGGCACCAGCCTCAGCCAATGTCCCTGGTGCTTCACCTTCACCTCTGCTGCGATGTCAGCTCTGCTGGATGGTCCTTCCCTTGAGAGTGGGTGACCACCAAGCAGGGACCGCTGGCTGTCCCCATTCCTGGCGATGAGCCACTGGCAGCAGGATGAAGGAGCCGGAGCCCGCAGAGCAGCTGGCTGGGGGACTCATGGGTGGGTCCACCAGACCTAGCTAAAGCCCCCAGGTTTTAGCTTCAGAGCAGCTAGTTTCTTATATTTGGGCAGAAGCCACAGTGAGAAGGGACAGTATTTTGCAGAAGGCAAGCGAGGGGGAGGATGAAGCTTTTCTGGGTCTCCCATTGCTCCTGGTTCAGGGACTGGGTGCACATCAACACCACGATCCATGCTGGGCTGAGACCTTTCACTTCCAGCGCATTATCAGCTGAGCTTACGAGCGCTCTCACTCACTGCCATACCTCTGGTGGTCTCTGTGGGCTGGTCTCCAGCAGCAATGCAGTCACCTTCTGCCAGTAGCCCCACTAAAATGCACGGCCAGCTTGGCTTAGCTGGAGATGTCCTTAGTTCATGTCCTCCCCAGGGCATTGAAAACTGATCACAAAGAAGAGTTTGCATTAGGAAA
Source organism: Stercorarius parasiticus (assembly GCA_013396915.1). Taxonomy (NCBI): domain Eukaryota; kingdom Metazoa; phylum Chordata; class Aves; order Charadriiformes; family Stercorariidae; genus Stercorarius; species Stercorarius parasiticus. The sequence continues at coordinate 128,643 of VWZL01006221.1, read as the reverse complement.
CAGAGGTAGGGATAAGTGAGTTGAGCTGGATCTTGTTTCTCCAAGGCTGATTTTGGAGTTTTCATGACTGTTCCCACAAGAAATATGAACAGATTCAGAGGAAGGAAACTAAACTGCAGTGTAAGCACCAAGCCCCAGCCACAACCAACAGGCTTGGCTGGCTGAATAGCAGAAAGAATCCCTTGGGCGAGAAGGTCTAGAGAGGGGATGGGGCAGGAGATGTTCCCTTAGAGCCTCCACCTCCAGCTTCCTATAAAAATCACAGAATCATAGAATCATTTTGGTTGGAAAAGACCTTTAAGATCATTGAGTCCCACTGTTAACCTAACACTGCCAAATCCCACTAAACCATGTTCCTAAGTGCCACATCTACCCGTCTTTTAAATACCTCCAGGGATCGTGACTAAACCACTTCCCTGGGCAGCCTGTCCCAGTGCTTGACAACCCTTTCAGTGAAGAAATTTTTCCTAATATCCAATCTAAACCTCCCCTGACAATGAGATATTCTTTTGAAAAAAATGCTTGCAGGGTTCATGTGGTAGATGCAATGTCTCACTCACCTGTATGCACAGGTAGGCTATGAGCTCTGGACACCACACTGTGGTGGGTGTGAATTCCTGCTCAGCAGCACTGGGCTGGATAGAGAGGAACACCATTACATCATCCCTGCAAACTCCTCTGTGTGCCCAAGCATGGCAAGGAGGAGGCTGAACTCTCCTGCAGGAGCCAGAATCACCAGGAGGATAATTAATGCAAGTTTCCCAGACAGGCGAAGAAGTCTGAAGAAGCCTCACTGCTTGGCCTGAATGCACTGCGCAGTGCAGTCATCTCCACCCCTGGACTTGCCATCCCATGGAAATTTTGGAAGACCTTCTAAGGCGTCTGGGAAAAAACAACCAGAAAACAACTGGTCTGATCTCACAAGGCTGAAATCCTCCAGTGTTGTCTGTGTGGAAGAGCAGTGCTCACGTGTCCTCCTGGAGAAGGGAGGCCCATGCAGGGATGGGCGCCTCAATACCAGCCTGTAGGGATGAGGGCTCAGGAGGCAATAGCTGGAGGTTGAAGGTCTGCCCCTCGGCCCCACCAGTTCCCCTGCACCCATGTCTCCTCCAACCACCCCTTGGTGGTTCCCTTTGCTTCACCAGCACTCTGTTGTAGACCTTGGGGGCAACACCAGTTATTTCCCTGACCTGTTTTTGTGACTGTGGCTGGAGGGCTCAGCCCTGCAAGAGAGTCCCCAAGGGGAGCTGTGGACAAGGCAGAGCGCGGCTGTGCCCTGTACGTGCTGTGCCTCGGTGCCTTGCTGTCCCAACATCTCAGTCCCCATCTACAGCTGCGCCCAGGGTCAGGTAGGTCTCCTCCAGACTTGTTTACCTGCCAGGAGATTTCCATTAATTACCCACATGCTTCTCCATCCTGCAGGAAACTCCTTGGCTGCACCAGCTTGAAGCTCTCAATGCACGGTGGGTTTGGCACGTCCCATGTCCTTGTGCCATCTAGCACATGTCAGCATCCTCTGCCTGTAGGATGGGTTATTCCTCTTCTCTGAACCTTGGCTGTCAATTCAAGGGCTGGTAGAGTGCAAACGGAGCCAGCGCTGGGCTGCACATCTGGGTGTGCATCAGGTCCAGTACCCTCTGAAGGAGCATCCCAGTTTTAAAGGTGGAGAAGGCTCCGATGCTGCCTAAACTATCAGCTGTGGATTTTATCTCAAATGGATTTGTTTTGTCTTCACATGGATGTACCGGGAGTTTAGAAGAGTAGGAGGGAGGGAGTTTAAGATCCAACCCAAGCCTTTGCAGGCAGACCCTCATTTGTACAGTGCTTTAAATTAAAATGTTCTTGTTCTTGTCTCTGGTATGGGGTGGGAGAGCGAGACACATTCACTGCGGCTGCAGGGGAGGCATTCAGCTAAGTGAGCTGGCTGCAGCCTGCTCCTGTCTGGTCTGCGCTCTCCATATCTCTGAGATAATCAAAGCACCTTTCCTTGTTCTCGACCTGGGGAAGGAAAAAAAAAAAGATTAATGTACTTGCCAGCTGGTGGGAAGGACCAAAAAGGACAGGTTTTAGCTATTTCCCTGTTCCTGATGCCCCTCTGGTGTGAGAGGGGAGTGAGTGGGCCAAAGCAGGGAGGACCCATGGGGTGGAGGCCTGAAAGCACCTCCCTCCACAGGTAAAACGTATGGAGCAGGGGCTGCAAAATGGGAACTGGAGGAAGCAGTGTGCACCTTACAGGGAGCGAATCCTTCTCTTTGCATAGAAACAGCCAAAATACCATGAATGCCGCACAACTTGGATAAAAACATTTGTCCATCTCGAGCACGTTCTTCTCTCAGCATCCATTTTTAATTTTTTATTTTTATTTTTTTTTAAGTGCAGCACTGGTGAGCATTGCCAGGGCACTCAGATCCTTCCCTCAGCAGCTGAGCACGTGCTTAGCTTCAGAAATGCAGAGTTTTTCCCTAGAGACATATTTTCATTTACCTGATCACTTATGAGCAAAAGAAATTAGAAGGGAGGGTTCAGTAACATTCTGCCTAGCTTGTCCTCTAACAGTATAAAGCTCTTCCTTCCAAAGCCATTTTCAAGCTTGACTTAATCATAGGGCATTTTTCTGTTTTGGTTTTTTTTTTTCATATATGTGAAAATATTGTCCCATTCATTCTGCTACTCTACCCTGCTTTTTGTTTATACTCACCAACATCATGTCTTTCATGTATATATGAAATACATATATACATATATGTTTCTTTCACATCTAGAGGCTGTCTAAAAATTCACCAAAGCTATTGGAGGATTTGATAAAAGAGCACAGTGAAAATACCCTGCTGTTACTCTTAATATTCTGATGATAATAGTAATAAAATAGTAACAAAAAACATTGAAATAATATTTTATCTGGGGCTCTCAGAACATAGGATATGAGAATGTATATAACCTGTGACACTCCCGTCTGCTCTAATCCTTGGAGGGCTTAGCAAAGCAGGACAAAACAAGAGGTTCCTCACTTACTGACTGTATTTCATGGGCATCTGGTTGGCGATGTGGCCAGAAGCATTTTATTGACATTGGAGATGTCTGCAGAGCAAGATCTCAGACTGCAAGGCTCTCTGCTGACAGTGACACTGGCTTCACAGGAGGCACTTTGCACACAGAGAGAGGGATGGTAACGCTTTGCAAAGCCCTTGGTGTGAAGATGGTGTTCTTTCCAATCAGCGGGTGCACAGTAATATGGGGGTAAAAGATGACTCTAAGACTTGGAGGCTGTTTTGGGGGCAAGGGAATCAACTCTTTCATAGACACAGCCCAAAAGATGGAAAGGTGCTACCATCTGTTGGGATGACTCTGAATCCTGTTCCTATTGGTGCTTTCACCATCCGCCTCTCAGGACATCTTGGTCATGAAGACCATGAAGATATTGAAGATGCTCTCACCTTCAGAGCCTGACCCTGCAGCTCGGTTGGGCTCTGCCTGCTCAGGGTGTGGGAAAGTAATACAAGATCAGCGAGGAGGATTGTAAAATACACCTGCTTGAATCCCTGAAATATTGATAAGAACACCAGGTTCAGACACTCCTCTCACTGTTTCTCTCTTTATCAAGGACTCTCTTGCTCTGTGGTGCCTGCGTCCCCCATTTGTGTGCCTGCGCTTGGGTGCCACCTCTGAGATTCCCCAGTCTACGAGGCATTGAGATTAAATTTGTTCTTTGCCTTTCAACCATGGTTTTGTGGTTGTTCCTGCATCGTGCCTGTGTCGGCTCACACACAGTGTATGTATTAATTGTTTTGAACATTTTCCTTTTTGATCTTGTTTTCCTGCGTTGCAGGAATGAAAAAGGAGATTTGGAAATTCTCACTGCCAGGTCATGGGCTGTTTTCCCTCTGCCCTCGACTTATCTCGTGGCTTTCAGGCTTGGTTTCTTGGCTTGAGAGCCGGCAGCTTGTGCTCTATCAAGGCGCTGCACTGCGTGATTCCCCTGCTGTCACCCTATCTCCAGGGACCTGCCTGCACGGGTCCTGCTGGGCGCTATCTCCTTTCCCCAGCTCCCAGGTGCCACGTGTCCCCCCTGGACCCCACGCCTCCAGGAGATGCTTTGCACAGCACAGCAGCGGGATCTTGGGGCAGATTCATGCAAGTAGGTAATAAACTTATCACGACTGACATCGTGTTTCAGTGCTGGGTGCTTCTATATCCTTAAATATAGAAATGGTCCCCAATGGCCCATCTAGCTGTGCACCTCTCTTCAAGGAGAGGTGTAAGGACACTCTTGGAAGGGCATAAGGACAAGTGATACTTCCCCAGAACATTTCCTCTACCTCCAGCATTTTTTTGTGACATTTTTCTGAGTCAGAGGTGTCCTTGTATTTAATAGTCCTTCAGTAGATTTTTTTCCCATGAATTTGTTTTGTTATTTTTGAAGCTGAGTAAATTTAAAGCATTTGCAATATCCTGTGGCAAACAGCTGGCAAATCTAATGGCCTGTTTGGGTGCAGAATCATTTCCTTTGGTTTGTTTTGATCCTGCCACCTACCAGTTTTTTTATGCCCTCATCCTCACAGTGGAGAAGACGATGAGTGGTCCTTTTCCATCCAAGCACACTCTGCCCCTTGTAGTTTTGCAGGCTCTACCATAACCTTTCCCATGGATGTCTTTTGGGGACAGAATAGTCCCAGCCTGAACATGCGTTCCTCCTATGGACACAAAGAACTTATGGTCTTACGACCATCTGAAAATTATTTCCCTTTTTTCTCCATCCTTTGCATAATAAGCACCATAAGTCTTGGGTACGCCCCCTCCCCCCTGATTGTTTCAAAGACAAATCAAAGGAAAATGCCCCAAAACAAGATGTCCACCCTCTCCCAGGTGACTTCAAATTGTCCTGTGCCCGTATTTTCTCTCCCCTGGGTGCTGCTGCTGTCCTCACCCAGACTGCAAGACCTGCTACCTGGAGGATTTGTCTCTTTGTGTTTCCTTCTACACGAGGCACAGGGGAGGCAAAGGAAACCCCAAATGACAGCAAAGTCGTTCCTCTCCAGCATAAAAATTTGGTGCAGTAACCAGCCTGTTTCAGGACAGAGCTCATCTCCTGGGGGCAAGGAAGCCTTCTGCTCATGACTTGGTAACCCACAGCAGGGCAGGATGGGGTATCCAAGCGAAAGCATCCAGCTGGGAGTTTCAGGTGTGCCTGTCACCCCTGGGTCTGGGCATTTGCGTTCTTTGGAACCATGTGAGGATTAGACAGGACAAAGCCCTCAGCTCCCTCTGCTGCCTTCAGCACCTTCCGCAGCCAGCTGGCCTCACCTCGTGTTCCCCTGACTCACCTCAAGGCATGTCTCTCCCAGATGTCTAAGCAAGGGCAGGTAACTCCGACCTTTTGAGTTGAAACCAGGCTAAAAGGCAGCAAAGCATATTTGCCCAGTTTTTGTTTTGGCGGAAGGACCCTCATGTAGATCTCAAAGAGGTCCTCCCTGATGGGGAAGCCATCTTAGAGATGGCTTCTCACAGAGCAGCCTTGGAGGGGCTGTAGGGGCTGGGGGAGAGGGGTTCATCCCAGCCCAAAGCCAGGGTGCTCCTCTCTGTCCTTCCAGCCCCAAAGCACGCTGTAGGGTGAAGCCACATGCTTGGGACTCATCCCTGCAGAGAAGGAGGCCCATGAGAGCAGCCTCAACACCCACAGGGTAAGACTTTTGCAAGATGTTATTGGAGAGGCAGAGCTTTGAAGCTGGTTTCTGGTAGCACCCTCTCGTGTGCAGTCTCCGGTGGGTAGTAATGCAGCACAGCATGCCCCGCTATTTTCCTCACAGTGGAGGAAGTCTTTGGTCTTTCTCCTCCTCCCAGATGAGCTGCCTAATTCCACAAAACACCTCCAAAACACCCACATCTGGGGCTGAAGCTGCCCCCGTGGGTTAAAAACCATGAACGAGGAGGGATCTGGCAAAGAGACAGACAACACAGTTGCATAATCTCTGTTTCTGTGCTAAGCAAAAGCAAAATGGAGAACTGTGAGGGAGCTTCCCAAAAGCCCATGTCAGCTCTGACTCAGCTTTCCTGCACCCTGGCAAACCCCGACACTTCCCTGCCTCAGTTTCCCCATTGGGTGAACAAGGATGGACCACACCTGTCTCAAAGAGTCATTGGAATGGCGGGGTTGAGCCAAAGAAAAAAAAGGGCCACAGCTGTTAAATGTGAGCCAACTGTGCTTGAGGATTTCAATTATTTAAGTCGTCATCACCATCATCATCATCATCACCTCTGCTGACGCTGACGTTTGCCCAGCACCACGTGGGTTGGGTTTGGCTGAAAGGGAAGGAGGGAGGGCACTTGCATAGCCAGGCGGTTTGGCACTCAGAGGTTTAAGCCATGAATAAATAAAAGCTGCATTTGCATGTTCCTGGCTCTTTCCACTCCCTCTAGTCTCAGGAGCTGGCCTGGAGATTGAATTTTTATTTTCTGGGGGGAAAAGAGAACACTATTCTACTGCAGGGAGATTGCTGAGGGCTGCTTTGGTGGGACAGACAAGGCAAACTAACCATTGCTGATAAAACATGGCACAACTGCAAGAGGAAAGGGGGGAGAGCTTTCCCCTTCCCTCAGCGTGTCTGATGTGATTTTTGAGGCTGCGGGTTGTTTCTTACTATCAGAGAAAAAAGACAAGTTTTTTTTTCTCCTTGTTGCTATGTGTAAAGCCCACAGCAACAGACGGGAAATCAGATATATTTGCTCTCGAGCCTGTCGCAGAAAGCAAACAGAAGCAACCAGAAAATAAAAACAAGGGCACAAAACAATCTATGCTAAAAGAATATGGGTGATTTAAAAGGAGGCAAAACACTGGTAGCACATTATAATGCATATCAACTTCCCATTAGTTCTCTTTGTGTAATTCAGGTCATCACAGTTTTGATATAAAGCTGTCAGAGCCACTGACTTTGGACAGTCAAAAGCAGTCTCTCCCTCTCTGCCCCTGACCTATATGCATGGATTGGTTTAGTACTCTTTGAATTTTTGACCTTTTAGGCTTTTTTTTGGCCTAAGGACAAGTGTATAACACATCCTCCCAGCATATGACCCACTGAGGAGGGCTTGGGCTGTTGTACCATCCCATGAACCTTGGCTTTACCCTTCTAAAGACCCAGAGCCACTGCTGCCACTGGAGGGGGGTGCAAAGTGGCTGCTCCATCCCCATGCAGACAGTTGAGACTTAATGAACCAGGTGAGACTTAACAAACCATCCTCCATCCAAGCAATGAGTGATGATTGAGGCTCATTTTAATCAATGTGGCACTGTGTTGCCTGGGTGGTCCCCAAGGACCGGGAGGGGCCTTGGCATCACTCTGACCCCATCCCATGGGCGAGGAGCTGGTGGTGTCTGAGCCAGGAGCTGGCCTTTTGCTTTCAGTGGTGGCCAGGAACGTGCTGGGTGCCTGCCTGAATCCCGCGGTGAAACCCTTGGGGTTTCATTTAAAGCTTCAATGGTTACAAATATCTACTTTACCCTGTTTCTTTGCCCTGATGAAGTCCCCCACTTCTTGGCCATTGTGAAGATTGCTCGTTAGTTTCTGCGATATGGCCATACTTGGTATGGAGAGTCAAACATTACAGGAGTGCTTTCTCGTGTACCAGATTATTTTTGTCTGGGAGTTACAAATGACTCTATCATGTGTTAATACTTGAGAATCTGAAGGACTTGAAAGTACTTTAGAAACCAAAGGGAGCAACTACGTAATCCTACAATGAAATGCAGATTCTACTGGGGTGGGACAGAACCTCCTCTCCCCAAGGGAAGAAAGAAACCCCATCAAATCTGGATAAAGCTGCTGGGAGGGATCCGCAAGACAATGAGAGGTACCATGTCCCCTCATGGCTGGACTGTGGCTTTCTGCCTCGCTCCAGGCACTATTGCTAAGATCAGGTTTTGGGGGGTTTGGGAAAAAAAACAAGCCATGGCTGTGGGGTGGCCGAGGAGGGGTTAGAGATGGATACAAAGGTCTGGTGGGGAGAGCTCCAGGCAGGAGCTGGCTTTGCCCATGGGGAAGTGTGAGACATCCGCGGGTGATGCCAAGCACGGGGACATGCCAAGGTTTTAGCTCCAGGTTTAGCTTCCCACAGCCGCTGTGGGACCAGAGCATTTCCACAGCAGCACCATGTGCAGGGAGGCCCCGGGGTGGGATGAGGCAGTGTGGAGGGAGCATGGCCACAGCATGAGCTGGGGTCAGTGTGATGGCTAAACCTGCTTGGCAGCCCCATCCGATCGCAGCCCCTTCCTGCCAGCTGTGCTCGATGTCAGGGGCATTCCTGGGACGGTGCAGAGGGAGCAAGGATGTGTGTGCACATGGGTGTGGGCACGGGTGTGCAGTCGTGCACAGCAGTTCGAGCCAAGCGATCCAGGGCATCAGCACCATGGTGGGCTGAGGTTTAGAGGTGCTCAGGTTTTTTTAGAGATGCGCCCAGAAAAGGCAGTGCCAAGCAGTCCTGCACCTCCCAACACACCAGCTCAGCAGGTTCAAAGGTGCCAGTCTGTGGGCAGGAGGTTGCTGGGCTGGGATCTAGCACCCTGTTTGCAAACAGCTTCGGCAGGCTGGAGGGATTGGGTCCCCTCAAAAAAACCCCCGTGGGAACCATGTCTGCAAATCACCACCAGGCTTTTCATTTTGCCAAGTGTTAAGGGATGGTGGTGAGCAGCAATCCCCTTTTTCTTTTGCAACTCCCCCTTTCTGGGACACCAGCAATCCCTGACAGTGGTTCAACACTGCCCCTGGCCCCCAGAGGAAAGGACAGCGCTGCTCCACCAGCATGGGTGAACCAAGTGAGGAACAGATGGAAACAGGGGAGGGGAAAAAACTCATCCCCAGCCTGTTGGTCCCACTAGTGCTATTATCTCATGGGAGGTATTCCGGGTACCAACTGTCACACTGGCTTGTCCCAGTGTGGGGCAGCAGGCTGTGTGCCCACATATGATTTCCATTTGCGTGGACTGAAGGGATGGGTTGTGGTTTTTGCCCTGGGGTTGGTGTTCATGGACATTCTGGGGTTTGGGGTTGACTGTGTAGGACATCGCATAAGGTATTTTTGGGTGTCTTGGCCATCTATGTGACAGCAGTCAGGGGCTGTGTCATGGCTTCTTTAGTGCAATGTAGATGTTTTAAAGGAGTATGCATATTATTTTGGGGAGTTTTGCCATTCATAAGATGTCACTGTTGAATTTTAATAGCAGTATCTGGATAGCTGGTGTCAATGTGGGATTTCCCCAGGGGTGCGTTGATGCCGGCTTGCCATCCATCTGCACCTCTCAGGAAAGCAGGAGCTCTGGGATGCCATGCCATGGTGTATGCTCACCCTCGGTGAAAAACTCCCTGGGGATGGCTTCACCTGGACTGTGAAACCCTAGATTCCTGGGGACAGATTCAGGGGAAGTATTCCTCTGATTCCCCAGGGATTTCCAGGCAGTGGGAATGAAGTATGGCCAGAAGCAGCAGCCTCGCAGCAGGTGGGCAGCTGGGGCCACAATGTGGCTCTCTGGGCAAGGTAGTATTGTGGGAGGTGCATGATGTCTGTGAGGGCAGGCAGGAGATGTGGAATGCTGTAAAATACTTTTCTAGTATTAGTATTAGTATTAGCATTGTAGGATGGGGCGTAATTAATGACTCACTAGGTGCTGAAATACTTCATTAAATAACCTGTTCTGGGAAAGGTGTCACTGGCCCTGCTCCCTGCTGCAGGGCTGGCTGGGCTGCCTGGCTTTCCCGAGGTGGCAAGTCTGAGACCCAACCTGCCCGGGATCCCCCGGTTTGCCTAACCCTGCCTAGTACGTCCAGGTTCCCAGGCCCCCTGGCTTCATCAGAGCTGGCAGCTTCTCGCTGTGGCTCCGTATGTGTGAGTGTATGTGGGGGTGCATATGTCTGCAGGTGTGTGTATGTAGGTTCATGCATATGTGCATGTGTGCGTTTGTGTGTGCATATGTGTGTGTGTGTGTATGTGTTGATATGTATCTCTCGGGGTGCATAAGAAGTGTGTGTGCATGTGTGTGTGTATGTATGTTTGTATATATATGTGCATGTATATGTATGTATGTGTTTATCTATGTGTGTGCATCTTTATGTGTGCATATGTGTGTGCATGCCTGTGTGTGAATTTGTATCTAGAGATATGTGTGTGAGTAGGGGTGTGCATATATATATGTATGTGTTCATCTGTGTGCATGTGTGTGCACTTGTGTAAGTGTTTGTGTGCGTGTATGTGCACATATGCACATATATCTGTGTGTGTGTGTGTGTGTGTGTGCGCGCACATGCCCTGTCCTGGAGGCTATGGGGTGAGGGCTTTCGCCTGGAAGCAGGGGGACGCAGGGTGCTGGGGGGTGGCAGGCTGTTAATTCACCCTCCCCCTGGGGTCCAGACCCTGACCCCCTCTGCCACCCTGGCCAGGCATTACACATGTCCTGGCGATGGCAGGGGCTAAGGTGGGATGTTGAGGGGTTTGCACAATGGGCACCCCAGTGACCCACCCTGGACCTGCCGTTATTCCCCAAGTGACAGAGTCCTTCCTCCCCTGTCGCTCTCAAGCAATGCAGGGACATGAACCAGGGGCCAGGGATGACCAAACTGGTTTTCCCAGCCCTCATAAAAATTCTGCACAGGGCTGTAATTACCCTTGCCTTAAATCAATGGGGAGCCTGACAGCACAGGTATGTCCACAGCACCCGGAGGTGTTGGGCAGTGAATCACATCTTGGGGAGCAGCACGGCACAGTGAGGATGGGGCATGACAAACTGGGAATGGGGGGGAGAAGTGGAGGTGGAGCATGGGGGTCCTGGTCCTAAGGGGGTGGGAGGGAAGGGGGCGGAACATGGAGCTGTTTCTTTTGGGAACACAGAGAGTTCCTCACGAGTTAGGAGTTAGGAGCTGATGCTGTAATTCATACACAGCGGAGTCACTGGGGCTGTGCACAAAAATTACTTGCAAAACTGGACAGGAGTTAAACATCTACACTAACTGGAAGCCAATTTTGGAGATGACCTGGGATGCAAGGGAGTGCGCGGCAGCATGTGCATGGGCGCAGATGGATGAAGGGAGTTCATCTCCCTGCCTTGAAGGGCGGCTCATGGGACCCAACCCGGGCTGGTGAGATGTAGGAAGAAGTGATTTGGAAGTTACAATGTGCAAAAATCCTCTGCTGGAATGCTCAGGACAGGGTTGGGGATGTTGCTGCTGGTGGCTGGGATTGAGAGAGGCCATGATGCAGCGGCTAGGCAGGAGCTGCAATGAGCATTAACAAGGACCAGCAGCCTCGTCTATACCTACAGCCGTCACCTGCATTCCCACCGCAAGCATTTGCATGCAGGAGGTGGTCCCCAAATGTAACAACAGGTCAGCTCAGCTCTTGGGAAACTTACCTTGGAAAGCAGGAGTCAAACGCCCATCTGCAGGAGTCCCAGTCCCCTGGTGACACAAGGCTCAGATCCGGCTTTCAGCAGGTTTTCTTGTGTGGAAGTTGTTAATACTGGGAACATGAAACTTGAGGCAATGACGCTGGTGACCGTGCCCAGCTAGGCAGCAGGTCAGGTGACTCACAGGGTGATGACAGCCTTCTTTGGGAACAGAAACGATGCCTGGCCTCAATCAGGAGCTTGGCACTGGGATTTCCCAGGCAGAGATGCTGTGCAGAAGCAGCATGTGGAAATAAGCTCTGCAGGGTGAAAGCTGGGCAGCCGTAAGCACCAGTGGACACGGTGTTGCTCTGCTTTCCCTATCAGAGGTGAGGGTGAGAGCCTACCCAGCTCCGTCGCAAGCCAGATGCAGCAAAGACCTGCAGGGCAGACAGAAAATCAGCTGCAAAGGTCCTCTGAACACTCAGCTTGCTGGTTTTTTTTTCCCTCCTATACCCAGCCTGCTTATTTTTCCCCAAAACCTTCTTGTTTTTCCCCAAACCTGCTCGTATTTCCTGCGAGCACAGCCCAAGAGCAGTGGGCTGATTTGGCTTAGGAGTCCCGTGTTGGGGACAGAGCTCAGCCCAATTCACAGCGGAGTTCTCTGAACTCCTACATTTACCTTCAGGGAGCCCATGTGGGAGCTGGCCAAGCCAGGTCAGGCTGCCGCGGCTTTGCCTTGTGCTCTCTGCAGGTCACGTACAGGATGTCCACCCCGATTAATCATGAAGTACTAAAGCCCGGCTCAGCAGTGTACAAGCAGCTCCACACTTGCCCTACCCAGGATCAATCCCGCTGTGCTGCCTCTGGCCTGACTGCATTGGAAAATAAAGCTCTTTTCTGGCTGCAGGAAATGCTTCTGTCTTCACTTTGTCTTGAAAATATCAAGTAACTCAGGATTGTTCCAAAATCCTCCTGTCTGAAGGTACACACGGCTTTACTGCTGAGCCACCCAAGGCTCAAAAACAGAGAGGGATGAATTTTTAGACCTGGTTCAGCTGTTTGCCAGAATTGTCTGTATTGTGCAAACTGCAGCTCACTTTACTATGTGTCTATATACAGCCGGCATTGGCTGCTCTGAGCCCAGCTGATGTGCTGGTTATGCACCTAACTTCCACACCCAACCAGCCCCAAGTTTTCCCTACGCCTAGAGTATGAAGTCACACCAGACTGAAAACTGGAGTCTGGTATGTTTATTAAGCCCTGATATACTTCATCTCCCCTACCCCCATTATTTTAAGGTCCCCTTTGCACACAATGTGAAAAATGCAGCGCTGCTTAGATCAGAGTCCCCAAGAGGCATGGCAAGTAAGCCTCGGTCAGTGGAGTAATGCTGGTCCTGGGCTGGGTTCGTCCCGTGGGATAAGCCAGCTTGTGGCACCCAGGCACAGCCAGCCTGAACGCGAAACCATGCCGGGCTGCCCCGAGAACTGCAGTTTTGGGCTTATATGCTGTGAATTTGGCTTACAGCCCATTAGGCCCTTACAGTCGGCTGGGACAGCTCCAGGCTCCATCCCAGCCAAGGGAGGGGGAGGCCCGAGGCGGTCTAGGGGGCCCAGACGAAGGCCTGTGGCAGCAGGGAGCACTTCAGCGGGGTAAGCCTGGCTCCGTGCCCCCGATGGGCCCGAGGGGCAGCGGCGGCAGCCCGGAGAACCCCTTCCGCACACCCGTGCGGGGCGGCAACGGCGCTGCCGTCAAGCACCCCCCAACAACCGCAAAACGCGCCGCTACCAGCACGACCTGCCGCAAAGACGCTCGGCTCCGTGGGCAGGGCGGAAAGGCGGGACGCAGCCAATAGAAGCCTAGCGCCGGAACGCGTGGCCAATGGGAAGCGGCGCTGTGCCGCCGGCAGGGTGCGTGGCGCTGCACGTGGCGACGGGGCCCACGCGCAAGACTGTGGCGGCGGCGGCCATGGCGGTGAGGCCGCGGCGGGGGCAAGGGGGGATAGAGGGGTCCTGGCGCCCCCAGGGCCCGTCGTGTGGCGGGGCTCTGGGGCGAGCCGTGGTGTCTTCTCCTGCAGGGCTCTCCGGAGGCGACAGAGGAGGCGGTGGCGGCGGGCGGGGAGCCGCCCGCCGGGGGCGCGGCGCGGGGCGGGAAGAGGGCCGCCCCGAGCGGGCCCGGAGCCTTGCAGCCGGCCAAGCTGAGCCGGGCCGAGCTCTACAAGCCGCCGACCAGCGAGGAGCTGAGCCAGCTGAAGGAGACGGAGGATCTCTTCCACTCCAGCTTGCTCCGCCTGCAGGTGGGCCGGGCGGGCCGAGTGGGCCGCCGTTGGCCGCGCTCTGCCCCTCTGGGGGCTAAGCAGGGGGGACGGGGGGAGCACTGGAACCCCGGAACCGAAAATTCCCGGGAACGGCCTCGGGAAGAAACCCTGGACCCCTGGCAGGCCCTTGAGCTCTCCCGAGCTGGTAAATCCGGGCTGCGGCCGCTCCTCTGCAGGAGGCGGGGAGAGAAGGCACAGGCTTTACAAGGCACCCAGCGTATTACTGATATTTCCACCCTAATTGATATTACCATCCCACGCCAGGCTCTGCACCTCATTTACACCATTAAAATTTAACCCCTCCACCACATAACTGCAGTATGGTGGAAGCATGACCATTACATCACTCTCTTCTGTGTGACCTTACATCCCTGTATTGCTTATCGGGATGAAGCAGGAACATCACCAGGTGCACCCTGCTCCTGTCTTTGTCCAGCTTCTGGATGAGACAGGAAAGTTTATTTATGTCCTGGGAAAGCAAGCTGTCAGTGTTACGGGGAGGTCAGGCTGGTGACTAGATGGGTCCTGATGATTGTAACATTCGTCATTTTTATGAGGAGTGGCTTTGATCTCCTGGCTACCTGCTGGTATTTGTGGCAGAATCTCTAGGGCTGGGTTCATGGTGGGAACTTGCATGGTCATTTCCTGTCAACAAAAAACCTTCCTGAGAGCTATGCCTACATGAATGAAGATGGTGGGATGGAGTTGATTGCCACCCACCACTTCACAGGAGATGGTGGGAGCTGCGTTATGCTTCTGCCCATGAGCTGACCTGACTCGCAGCTCCAGGCAGTGTTTGTGGAGGGGCTCACGTGTGTTTCCTAGCTCAGCTGCTCCCCTCTTCACCAGGCTCATGGTTTGTGCTGAAGGACAAGGTAAAAGGCAGGCGCAGTTCCAGTGTTGCAGCTGCGTTTGATGGTCCCCTTTCCCCTTGCAGATCGAAGAGCTTCTGAAGGAGGTGACATTGAAGGAGACAAAGAAGAAGAAGATTGATGCCTTCCTCCATGAAATTAACAGCTTGCTGAGTGCCATCCCAGAGACCCCAGAAACTGAAGTACGTTCCAGAGGGATGAAGGAGGTGGCAAGACCCCTGTGTGGAGCAGGCTTTGCTGTTGCAGTGCAACCGGGGGTCCTCATGGACTGTCTCCTTTAGGGACTGAAGAAATATTACTTTTCTTTATCTGGAGGGGAGAGGCAGACACTCCATCTTCAGGCCCTGGGTGCAGGTCCCTGCAGCAATGTGAGGAGAGGGTCTTGGTCTCTGCACATCTGCAGTTGGTGATGCTTAGAGTGTTTCTTGTGTCCTGTCTGTTCCCAGCTCACTGACCAGGCCTGGCTTCCCAAGGTTGTGAAGGTTCCATTCCTGCAGGTGCCATTCAGCGTGAAGGGGAGGTTCCACTTTGTGCCTCCAACTGAGCTGAAGGTGGTGGGCAGCTACCTGCTGGGCACCTGCATTAAGCCGGAGATCAATGTGGACGTGGCAGTGACCATGCCGCAGGTGAGTCTGGCTATGCCTGCTCCCAGGTGTCCTGGAGCCTGGCTGAGCCCCATTCACTCTTGTCACCCCCCGGCCCTGCCCTCTCCATTCCTGAGTGAGATTACAGCATCTGCATGTGCAGTGTGGTTACTCCCACAAGAAGCTGGGGAGTGGAATCTCACCACTCACTCAACTGGAGCTTGCAGATACTTTAATTTTAGTTCCTCATGAGGATCTTCCTTCTCTCTGCCTGGGCTGAACCTCTTCCACATTGCCAGGGAGACAGATGCTGTCCAGCTTTGTACCCCATTGCACTTCTGCCCCAGCTGCCAAGACTGTGTTACAGGGAGGGTGCTGTTTGCAGGCTGTTACCCCTCTAGAGCTCTCTCCCCTTGTTGCCCAGACTTGATCTAATGGGGTTTAAGATGAAGTGATGCTCTGTTTGGCTGTATGGCTCTACTCTGTCTCCTGTGATCCTAGAGGCTGATGAGCCAGTAGCAAGGTAGTGCTCCTGACTGGCTTGGAGCTCCTTGGGGCTGTAGCTGCACATCTGAGACAGGGCTGCCTGTGGGGCCAGGGAGGGTGGTGTACTGCCTTGGTCTGAACTGGGCTCTGCAAGCCAGTGAGGTGGGATTGCTCTGTCCTTCTCTTTCCAGGAAATCTTCCAAGACAAAGACAACCTGAATCAGCGCTACCACCGGAAGAGAGCTCTGTACCTGGCCCACATCGCCCAGCACTTCTCCAAGGAGAAGCTCTTTGGCAGCGTGAAGTTTGCCTATATGAACAGCAACCATCTCAAGCCCATCCTGCTCCTGAGGCCCCAAGGTAGCACTTGAGCCTTGCTCTGGTGGGTGTGAGTGGGTACTGGCATTAGGTAGAGGGTGGTGGTGGTACTCTCATACCATGTAACAGGCCCTTTGGAGAGTGGTCATTCTGGGGTTGTCATCACAACTGGTGATAAATTTTGGAGCTTCAGTGCTCCTAATTACCCTCTCCCTCCACAGAGAGCCTAGTCCTCAAGGTCCCTTCCCCTCCCATTCTTCTTTTGTAGCTTGGCTGGTCTCCCCAGCCATGGTCTTGCTGGCTGGCCCACCATGTAGGTAGTTCTGGGAGTAAAGCAGACCGTAGAAAAACATGCCTGTCTCTAGCACTGTCCTTCCTCCCTGCTCTCCCAGCTCCTGCTCCCTGCCGTTCTCTTGCCTTCCCCAGGCAGCTGCGTGCAGCCTATGTCTTCTCTGAGATAATGTGGGATGCATGGGCTGCTGGGTGCTGCTTGTTTCTGCAGGCCCCAGGCAATAGTGTGTTTGGGTCTGGGACAGGCAGTGGTGTGGCAAGGCCATGGTGAACAGGATGGTGCTGGGGTACCAGGCTAGCCAGTGGGGATGAAGATGGGACGTGAGCAATGTGACCTCAGGGTTATTGTTGGCTCTGGGATGTGGTCGCTCTCTGCTCTGAGATGATGTCCGCTGCTGCTGAACTTTGCTGGGAAGAAGCTTTTTCCTTTCCCTAAGCTGGAGATGCTCCCAGTTTTCTCAAGTTATTCTCTGACTTCTCTTCCTTCTGCACATCTATACGCTGGTGCTTACAGGCAAAGATGAGAAGGTGGTCACTGTCCGAATCCATGCCTGTCCTGCCCCGAGTCTCTTCAAACCCAGCCGCTTCTATCCCAACAAGAACAATGTCCGGACAGCCTGGTTCATGGAGCAGAGCACCCCCAAAGAAGGTAGGGCCTGAGGCTGGGGGAACACAAGCTGCTCGGTTCAACCAGAGACTGCACCCAGTGCCCAGAGGTGGGTTCACTGCAGGCCTTTTCTGTGGTTTGTGGTTAGGTCCAATGTGCTGTTGTCTCCCCACACAGGAGCCACCGAGCCCCCGACCCCACACTACAACAACTCCGTCCTCTGTGACATGGTGATGCTCTCTCACCTGCAGTTCTTGTCTAGCACAGCCACTGACTTCCCAGGCATGAAGGATGGCCTGGCCCTTCTCAAAGTTTGGCTGAACCAGCGGCAGCTCAGCAAGGTATGTCCTGTGCCAGGGCACAGGGCAGGATCTGCTTGTTTGGCTAACCTGCCTTTTGCCTGTTCTCCCTTTCTTGGGGCAGAAGGGTGGTGGTTTGGTCCTGGTTGGTGGTGTGGTGGACTCGTGACTCTGATTTGAGCTATGTTGGGTTTCAAGGAGCTCCATCCTGCCCTGTTGGTTGCAATGAGTCTGTGTGTACTGGACAATCGTGCTTCTTTGACATCCCTGGAATGATGTAGTGTGTTTTTTTTTTCTTGTTTTTTTTTTTTTTTTTTTTTTTTAGAATTTGTCATATTTTCCAAATAACTTTGAGGTGTTGCAAGGGGATCCGTATCTCTCCTTATTGTACAGGGCTTTGCCTCAATGTCTTCCTGGTGGGCTTGGGGACTGCCGAGCTGGAGATGACAGAGGCCAGAAGCAGTCATGTTGGGTGGGCGCTGGGGCTCGTGGTGCCTTGTTGAGATCTTGTTGGCTCAGCCCTCGGTTTTCACAGGGCTTGGGGTGCTTCAGTGGCTTCTTGGTCTCCATGCTGGTTGCCTACCTGCTAATGAAACGCAAGATTGTCAAGATGATGAGTGGGTACCAGGTGCTGAGGAGCACCCTACAGTTCCTGGGTAAGTTTCCAGGGGCTTCTCTGGGCAGGGAAAGGCTGGTGTCAGCAGAGTCTCTGCATGAAAGCCTAAACACAGTGGCGGAAGGGGGAATTGTGGCTTTTCTCTCTCTGATGGTGAGACCCTGTGGGTGAAATGAATGGAAGGGGTTGAGGCAGCTGAGCAGGGCTGGATGGAGCAGCTTGCAGAGGGGTGGGTGGGACCTATCACAAGGTGGAGGCCAGCATTGCATTGTAGCACTGTTAATGTTAGGAGACTGCAGTGGTATTGCCATGTAGCTGTACCACTGTCATCAGTGGGGAAGACACAGATTGTGGTGTGACTTGTTCTTTCCTGTCTGCCCACAGCCACCACTGATCTGAGCGTGACAGGGATCAGCCTAGCGAAGGATGTGGATGCCTCCCTGGTAAGCAACCTTCCGGAGTGGTCTCATGCCTGTGTCTGTCTGTGCTGCCAGTGCTGCTTGGGCAGGGACATGGCTGTTATAGGGATGTCAGATGGCAACAAGGTGGTGGTGCCCTGGTGTCTGTGCTGTACCACTAAAGACCGTGTTTGCTCTTCCAGCCTGTCCTGGATGACTTCCACCAGGCATTTGAAGTGGTCTTTGTGGATCCCTCTGGCCTGGTGAACCTCTGCGCTGATATGACTGCCAGCAAATACCACCAGGTACTGAGCAGATTCTGATGACATCCTGAGATGCTGCCTTAGGAGGCAGGAGGTGGTTAGACGTCTCAGAGGAGAACATTGGACATGGGGAAGGGGTTCAGTGTTGTTTTTAAAGCTTTTAATATCCATCTCCAGCTCTGAAGCTTAGAAGTGAATTTTAAGACTTGGATGTACCTGTCTTGCTTGAATGATGGAGAAAGGTTGTTTTCCTTTTTGTGGGCGCCTTTGGGTGGAGCCAAGTAGCTGCTCAGCAGAAATAACTGGTTTGGAGCAAAAAAACCTGACTTTGATGCCATGGCTACCAAGGAGAGACTGTCTGGCCACCAGCAACAGCTGTCAATGACTTGGCTTCACGCTGAGGACAGAGGCTGTGTGGGATCAGGGTCTGCTGGTGACCAGGGAGCTGGGATGCCTGTGGTTGGTAGGGAAGCATTGGTGACCACTGCTGAGGGATTTGCTTTCCTAACCCCCTCCCATTCATGCCCTTCCTCTGTCTTGTCTCCTCGTTCAGGTTCAGTTTGAAGCCAAACAGTCCATGGAAATTTTGGATGATCGGATGGTGGATGGTTTTCAGGCGCTACTCATGACCCCAAAGCCCATGCTCAGAACTTTTGACCATGTCTTCCAGTGAGTGTTGCTGGGCTGGTGGGGTAATGCTGAGGAGCCTGTTCAGAGGGGAGTGGGCTCCTTCTGGCTTTGGACTGGGGTGGATTCGGACCTGTCTGGTGGGAGGTGGCCCTGCTAGCTCTGAGGTAGACACTGGTGCCTCTTGCGTTTGGCCATTCTGCTTTTATTGTCTAGATAGCCTCTTAGAAGGAGGGCAGTGCTTTGGCATTTGGGAATGATGGTTGTCCCAGAGACCAGCTTCTCTTCTGGTGCATCCTGAGATGCCACAGTGCAGTGTTTCTTCTTGTAGCCCTTATCCTGGGCCAGGGTCCTTAGCTCCCCACTTTATCCATCCTCTAGCATATCTCTCTCTCTCAGAAAGGGTTTGCTGACAGAGATGGGTGACCAGTTTTCCTCCTTCTCATGTAGCCTGAAGCATGTCTCCAAGCTGCAGGGTGCCTGCAAGAAGATGCAGCTGCTGAATGAGCTGATGGATCGGGGTGGGAACTACGTGGCTGCAGCCCTTCCCTTCGTTGTCTCGTTGCTGGCCCGTGGGCTGGCTGGGAGAGTGCTGCTCGTGGCTCACTCCTTGCCCCAGATCCCTGAGGTAACACAGCTTGGCAGTGACACTGCATCCTTCACAGCACGTGGGCTTTTGTGTGTCCCTGATGGCACTGCTGAGCACGTGGAGGGGATCTTTGCTCAATGGGGAGGGAGATGGTCCTGTCCCCTTTGGAGGGGGTACAGGACCTGAGGCCCTACACTGGGGTGTGGAGTGCAGCTGGGAGGCTCGTTCTGGGTGGAAGTCCTGGCCCGGTGATGGGGCAGGGTGAACACAACTTTTTTTTCATCAGGGAGACCTATTAAATAACGCTTTCCCTGTCCATGCTCATCTGGACACCTGAGGGC
This sequence comes from Stercorarius parasiticus, assembly GCA_013396915.1. Classification (NCBI taxonomy): domain Eukaryota; kingdom Metazoa; phylum Chordata; class Aves; order Charadriiformes; family Stercorariidae; genus Stercorarius; species Stercorarius parasiticus. The sequence continues at coordinate 108,670 of VWZL01006221.1, read as the reverse complement.
ACATAGCAGCAGATTCATCTAGTAGCCCAATATCTGAGCAGCCACTGCTCCAGCAATCTCATCTCTCCTTGTGCTTCATGTTCCCTGTTTTCCCACAGTGGCCGATTGATGCGGAGCCCCCAAAACACAAGGATGTTGGGCCCCTGACATTTGGGCTCCTGTTTGTCCCCGAGTTTGCTGCAAGCACATTGGAGAAGGGACCACAGGCTGATCACCCTGAGGTGAGGGGAGCCCTGCTTGTGCTGAGTAGGGTGGAGCAGAGCTGGTGCCATGCTGTGGTAGCAGATGTCTGCGGGCCTGGTTGACCATCATGGGAGTGGCTTAGCCAGCCCCAGCAGTGACCTATGTCCCTGGCCTGGCTTGGCCGATGTCCCCCTGCAGGCCCTGGACTTCCGGACCTTCTGGGGGGAGAAATCAGAGCTGCGGCGGTTCCAGGATGGCAGCATCTGTGAGGCAGTGGTGTGGGAGGCTGACACCATCTGCCAGAAACGCCTCATTCCTGAGCAGATTGTCAGGCACCTGCTGAAGCTGTAAGTTGCGCCGAGCAGCAGCTGAGTCTGGGGGACCTGCAGCTGTGTTGGGGTCACTGCCGCTTTCCTGGCTTGTGCCACATCCCTGGTAACCCCATTGTCAGCTTCACGCTTTGGTGGATGTTGTGGTTTTGGCTTTGTGAAATCTGGAAATCATAATCAGTTGTGGTCCTGATGCTGCGAGCTGCTCCCCAGGAGAAGGTAGGGAGGGCAAGCACCTGTTGCTGTATCTTCTGCTGATAGAACCATAGCGTGGTTTGGATTGGAAAGGACCTTTAAAGATCATCTAGTCCAAAATCCCTGCCATGGGCAGGGATGTCTTTCACTAGATCAGGTTGCTCAAAGCCCCATTCAATTGGACCATGGTAACGCTAAGGGCAAGGAGGCAGCATGGTCCTGCTCTTACATGCAGATGGGATGTTGGAACAGTCGTTGTTGGCAGAGCTGGAGAAGAAGCTGTCTGGACCTTGCAGCATGTTTCATGTGAACCACTACTGGATCTGAGAGGATTTCAAGGTTGGGTCTCCCTACAGCATTGGAAAGCCTCCCTGTAGTAGTTTGTGCCTTCTGCCAAAACCGAGACCCTCTTGCACAGAACAAAGGGGTTGTCTGGGCCTTTTTATCCTCACTTGAGGAAGGGTCTTGTGAAGAAAGGCTGCATGTTGGTGCCTTTGGCTTTGAATCCTGTGAAGCTGCTTGAGTTGTTGTGCTGCTTTGGGTGGATAACTTGGACATGGGAGGAACACACAGAGATTGGTCTTCTCACTGTGACCTTCCTATATGGAGGGATTCCTCATCCTTGGGCAGACTCTTGCCTGTGGCACAGCATGCAGTTTCAGGATGGGTGGGTTGGCATGTCATAGCTCTAATGCTCTGTTGTCTTCTTTCACGTAGCCATGCAGACATTCCCGAAGCCTCCATCTGCTACATGGGAGCTCTGCTGGAGTCTGTAATCAGGACTGGGCAAGAGGTATGGTTACTCCCCCAGTTGGGGCTGTGGGTTTTTCAAGGAAGGGTGGTATGGGGAGGGCTATAGAGAGGTTGTTTTAGCTTTGTGGCTCTGAGGCAGCTGGTGGTACCGAAGAGAAGGCAGTGAGGGTGAGGAAAATTTCTGCCTGTGGCGCTTCGATTGGCAGCGTGGTGCTCTCCTTGGATCTGCCAAGCCTTTTTTGCCAACCAAGGTATAGCCGCTAAAGTCCTCTTGCTATGGCAGCTCTCACACCCCATTTTCCCCTGTAAGCATCCTGTTGGCCTCCTCTCTTTGCGTCTGCTACGTCCACATCATCTGAAGATACACCACTGTCCCACTGTGCTCCTCTGGCTGCACCTTTCGGTTCTGTGTCCTTCAGGGTATGGGCCAGACAATTCTGTGCCTTCATCCTGTACATCCAGCTGGGAAACTCAGGAGAAGGATATTTCCTGTCATGGTGCAAAGTGCTAGATCGTGCCTACTAAGCCCTACTTAGTGCTCCAGCTGAATGTGCAGCTGAAACAAAGAAGCATTGCTTTGAGACTGAAAAGATGCATCTTGGAGGCTGGAAAATGTTACCCTCCCTGCTTCTGCTCTCCAGCTTGTGAAGTTAAAGCCTGGAGATGAGCCATTAGCACTTCAGCACCATTTTGCTGGTCTTTACTTGGTTGTTGGATGGAGAAGGAAATTGTTTCCTTTCCCCTTTTAAGAGCAAAGAGGAGCAGATCTGGTCGAAAGAACCTTCTGTGCCAGGACCAGTTGCAATCTGGGCAGAGCTGCATGTCAGATTTGGGATAAGGTGATAGTTTATACAGCCTGTTTGGTGAGACAGCAGAATCTGTATGCCGTGTCCCTGCAAGCTTAGCCTGGGGTGAGCAGGGCTGATAAACTCTGTGTTGAGAGGGGATGTACTTTCCTGCAGCGTGAGGGGCATTTATGAGTCTGATTGTTGCTAGTCCTTGAGGAATGAAAGAGAAACTCGCTGCTGTGTGAGGGGTGGTGGGTAGAGCTATGTGTCTTCGCTCCTCCAGCTGTTTGTGTGCAGGCAACTTGCATAGTCTGCGGTGGTCGAGGGACATGGGGGATGATGCAAGGTGGACGGTGCAGCCTACTCTAGAGACAGGGAGGGGGTTTGTCATTCGTGGCATACCCCGCAGAGGGTGCTACTGCACTGCCATAAGGCCCAGGCTGGTCGGCTCATTTCAGCTGCGTCTGAGCTGAGCGGTTTGGTATCAGTGATGTCTCCTCCCCCTTGTTCAGGCTCTGCTGTGCTTTGGGGAGATGGAAGCAAAACCGGCAGCAGTAATTCTCCTTTCGGTGCTGCTCATCTGCCCTGCCCTCTCTAGGGCTCATGCAATGCTCTGGAGATTTTCTATTTTCTATCTTTACTTTTGCCATGTTTCGCAGCTCTGCCTTGGCTAAGGATGTAGTTGGTGCACTTTTCTGTTAACTGCCATCTCTGTTGGCGTCATGGTAACTGGCGGGGAGGCAGTAGCAGACCTCTCACCTTGCCAATATGTGATCTCTTTACTCCCAAATCATTCTTAGCTTTTCCCTTCCTAGGGAGAATGGTGGCAGTACAGCTTTTGGTGCCATTTGCCACTTGAAGTGCAGCCTCTAGGATGCCTGTCACTGCTGGGGAGCTGCAGACAGTCTTGCTCTTGTCTTTCCTCTCTCTCATATCTCTCTGTTTTGCTGATTGCTCTTGTCAGAAGCTGCTCCCTGGGGTGGCAGTGCTGGCTCCTTGAAGCTTGCCTGTGATACCAGCCCTAGAGGGAGGTGAGGTAGTCGCCCGTGCAGGAACGGGAGAGGTGAACAGAGAGGATCCCTGTGTGTCTGCAGATGTCGGGGACAGGTGAGGAGGCCATGGTCAGTGTCATCTGCTCCTACGACGACCTGAGCCGCAAGCTTTGGAACCTGAAGGAACTGCCGCTGACGGTGACGGCTGTGCAGGGTGTCCATCCAGCGCTCCGGTATACGGATGTGAGTGTCCCTGGGCGCAGCCCGCACATGGGGGTCTGCAAGGAGCTGGGGGGCTGCCCTGGGGTGAATGAGGACAGAGAGAATTAGTCACTCTCTGCTTTTGTGATTCCTGAGACCCCTTGGAGCAATGTGATGCCTCTTCTTTGCTGTCCTGTCCCTTGGGCTGGCTATGCACAAATTGCCTAAGCCCTCCATGCTGGATGGTTTGCTGGGGTGGCAGGTTTGGGGTGAGGGGGTGCGTGGTGCTGCGGGGTTTCTGCTCCCTGTTCTCAGTCCCTGGATGGCTGTTCTCTCCCAGGTCTTCCCTCCCATTCCCATGAAGCCGATTTATTCCTTCCATACCCGAATCAGGACCAAGAACTTGCTGCTTCCCTCAGAGGAGAAGCCCTGCCCGGCCTACATATCCCCTTTGAAGAGTAAGTGGGGAGAGATGTGTGCAAGAGATAATTTGGTGGGGGGAAGCGGAGGCAGGCAGCAATGCTGACTCCGTTACTTCTGCGTTAGTGTGCCGCAGGCAGGAGCAGAGCCCTGCTCTCCTGCTGTGATCTCTAGTCCTAATCACCCCCATCTAACACCCCATTTCTGCGTGGGGCTCACTTGCCTCTTGCTGTCCCTTTGCCCCTAGTTGTCTGCCATATGGAAGGCAGTGGCCAGTGGCCGCAGGACAAAGATGCCATCAAACGCATCAAGGCGGCCTTCCACCTCCAGTTGGCTGAGCTCCTTGAGCAGCAGCACCAGCTAGTTTGCAGACCAGCGGTCACCCACACCGATGTGTACAAGGTAAAGGAGTGACGGGGACCTTCTCCAGACCTGACAGGAGGGGGCAGGCAGGGGGCTGTAGCAGTGGTTCCACTGGACAAAACCAGGATTTGGAAGGTGGGCCTAGGGAAGAGCATAGTGAGACAGTGCTGATGCCAGGATACTGCTGTTGTGTCCTTGAGGTGCAGTGTAGCACACCAGCCTGCTTATGGTACCGCCAAGCTTTACTTCACCTTCTGCTCCCATCTCAGGATGGCTACGTTTTCCGTCTCCAAGTAGCCTACCACCGGGAGCCCCTGGTCTTGAAGGAAGTGGTCACCCCAGAAGGGATGCTCAAGTACCAGGACACAGAGGAGTCTCGGCGGTTGGAGCTGGAGACGTTGCATCTGCCCTATCTAACCAGCTCCCTGCATGGGTAGGTGAGGCGGGGTGTGCCTGGGGAGCCCGGACACGGGAGGTGGCTGGAAGCCGGTGTGAAGGTGCCCTTGAATGTTGGAGGGTGGTGGTGGGGAGAGGAGCTCACTGTGGCAAGTGGCCCTTGAGCCCACCTTGTGAGAGTCTCTGCAGGAAGACAGAGGGATGAATGTGGGTGAGCATGGCACCAGTTGTCCCTGTTGTCACATCTGAGGTCAATGGTATGGGGACACAAGTACTGAAAAGCAGCATGGTTAGAGAGGAGCATGTTGCACCATTTCCCCTTTGTTCCTCCAAAATCTCAACACCTGCAGAGAGTGCCCTGTGCTCGTGATGTTGCACACATGTTCCTGGCAAATTTTTGCCCCTCTCTTCTATCTTGCCGAATGCCAAAAGGCCATTTTGGGTCTCAGGACATGGGTTGAGCAGTGGCTTGTCTCCCTCCTCGCAGGCTCCAGCAGCAGCACCCTGTCTTCGGCAGCACTTGCCGGCTGGTCAAGCGCTGGATCAGTGCCCAGCTCCTGAGCGACAACATCTCTGAAGAGTGTGTGGACCTCCTTGTGGCGTTTCTCTTCCTCCACTCGGCCCCCTTCACGCCGCCTAGGTGAGGATGAGGAGCCCGGGTGAGCCTGATGGGCATGTAGTGCTTTTTTCCTTACCTGGGATGGAGGAAGGTTGGGATGCTGCTAGGGCAGGAAGTGCTGAGAGGGTGCACAGCACTGAGTGTGAGGCCCTTGTGCTGCCAAAACACTGTCCTAAGCCCTGTTGGGAGTGGCTGGCCAGAGGAGATGGAGATGCTTGATGCTTAGTGGCTGTGGCTTACACGCCCAGTGCACTTGCAGAGTGAGAGGGGAAGGAAGTAAGGATGGGACCAAGTGTCCCTGTGGCCTCTGGGTGCTGGTGGCACAACGATGGGGTATCTTCTGCCTTCTTGAGGACTGGTGGGGCTCCTCAATGGCCAGGAAGGCAGGAGCAAGGGCTGCGTTGTGGCTAACAGCATGCTGGGACTCCTGGGGTCCCTTCCTCCTGGAGAGGACTCCCAAGGGAAGGGCAAGAGGGCAGTTGCTGAAAGCTGAATTGGAGTACCGTGTTGGTAAATAACCCCGTGGGGCCAATTGCTTTCTGTCCCCTGGCAGGTGGACAGGATGTAGCCCAGAGGGAGTGAAATGAAGTTAAAGGGAGTGGTTTTGCTCCCTGTGGAGCCAAAAGGTTACTCTGCCCTGCAGTTGGGGTCCAGTTTCCTTCCCCAAAGTAGCAAGGAGTAACAGCCTGGTGCCTAGAATGCTTCCTTGTCTCCTAAAATACCCTGCTAGCAGGAGCCCCATCGTCCCAGCTGTCTGACTTTGTGTATGTGTTATGTCACAGGGGAAGAGGCACAGTGGGAGCTTGGCTGCTGTTGTTCAGAGCTGCACCAGAGAGGGGAGCAGCCGTCTTTCCACCTCCCTCTTGCTCCAACCCCAGGAGTCCAAGTTGGGGGAGTGATGGGAGATGGGGTGACTCAGGGCAATGTTTCATTTTTTTGCTGGTTTCTTTTACTTGGGGAGGATGGAACAAGGGGGAAGGACTTTCCCTGAGGATTCAGAGAAGGGGAAGGGCCTCATGCTTGTTCTAGACTTCCATCTCCCACCACAGATATCCCTTTTTGGGCTGCCTATGGGCTGGGCATCGCTAAGTCCCCTGAGCACATCTTGCTGCCAAGGGAGCAAATGCTGCCATTGAACTGTTCTGTCTTGCCTGCAGCTCTCCCCAGGTGGGGTTCCTGCGCTTCCTCGACTTGCTGGCAACCTTTGACTGGAAAAACAACCCTCTGATTGTTAACCTGAACGCTGGCCTTACAGGTGAGCAGGCAGCGTGCAGGAGAGTCGCGGCTTGAGAGTCTTGAGCTCTCCTTGGTCAGCACCTGGCTCCAGGGGTCTTGGATACGTGGGGGCTTCATGGCTTCTGCTGGGGGCAAGGAGGTTTTCCCCTCCCTTACTCCTGTCGTGCCATGCTTTAGAAGCCTTCTGCTTCTTTGTAGCTGGCACTTTTGCTTGAGGCTTTGCCCTGTCTCTTGGGGACCAAACTTTAAATTGTACTGGGAGAGCAGTCAGGCTCTTGAACGGGAAGCTTCAGAGCCTCCTGCACTGTTTCTGCTTTGAGAGGACTGCTGCACCACTCAGATCACAGTGATGGTCTGCTAGTCACCAATTCCAAAACCTGCAAGGGAAAAGGGCTGCAGTCCTCCAGGTTTTGTTGGCTGCTGAGCGTTAAGAATTTCCTGGTAAAGGTCTCTGGTTTCCGAAGGAGCATATTGGTACATCCAAGTGGACATGCAGCCCTCCCCTGTTCTTGTGTTTTGTCTGTTGATCGGCTTTTGGATACGTGCTGCCTTTCCACGGGAGCCAGAAGAAACCACGGGGTTGTCTTGTCTTTGGGTGGCGGTAGGGTGGATAACTACGCCCAGCTTTTAAAGCTGATTTGTAAGAAAAGGTAAAGCTGCTTGGGAGTGGTGTGGGCAATGCCAGAGGGAGCAGCTTCTTCTGTGTGTTTCTTCACTCCCTCATATTTTTCTTTTTTGAGAGGGAGAATTGGGTTTTGGAAACTGGTGTTTTTCCACCCTCCAGCTTTTTTTAATGAACTAAATGGGAGTGGTTTTGGCCAGAGAGCTATTTTTTTCCCCACTTGAGGTTGGGGGGGAAAGTAGAAAACTCTTTGGGTACAAACTCTGTCATTAGCTTATAATGTGAGTTCCCAAACCCTGTCAGTCCCAGTGCCTGTCATGTCTTGCACCATATCTGTGCCTGCCTGGGTGGGTTTAGAGCAAACACTCATATAGCCCTGCATCCTGTCTCAAAAACTTCCTGCAGACAGGTGCTGAGGGAAGCATGAGAGCAGAGCAGCCTTTGGCGATGGAGCTCTGGTTGCAGATGGACTGTGGGATCAGAGCGTGGGAGAGGATAAAGCCTGTTGTACTGCCCTTTTCTGGGCTGCCATACATGGGTGAGAGGGCTGGAGGGCTGTGGATGGGGCAGAGCATCTCACCCATCTTCCTGCCCTCTCCAGATGCTGACTGCACTGAGATCAAGAACAAGTTTGTGGCTGCTCGCTCTCGCCTCCCCATCATGTTCATCGCCACCCCCAAAGACCAGTGGAGCTCCATGTGGACCCAAGAGCGACCCTCAACGCAGGTGAGCTGGGCCCTCTGTCCTTGCCCTGTAGTGGCTGCTGGCTTCGGGCAGTTCCCTGCTCCCAGAGCTGGAACCAGCTCCAACAGCCCTGTGGGTGAGCGGGTTCCCTGCTACATCTGAACTTCTGAATTTAACCCTCTGGCTTTTTTACCTTCCCAGATTTTGCAGCGCCTTCTTGTGCTGGCCTCAGAGTCCCTCCATGCCCTGGAGGAGCAGCTCATGGACCCACTCAACAGCCATGATGTGAAGGTAACCCCCTGGCCAGCACAGGGGTTTTCAGGCTCTGGCAAAGCATACTGGTCTTCAGTTATGATTGCTGGGATGTGTTAGAATCATAGAATTGTTTTGGTTGGAAGAGACCTTTAAGATCGTCAAGTCCAACCATTAACCTAGCACTGCCAACTTACCACTAAACCATGTCCCTCAGCACTACATCGACACGTCTTTTAAATACCTTCGGGGATGATGATTCCAACACTTCCCTGGACAGCCTGTTCCAATGCTTGACAGACCTTTCAGTGAAGAAATTTTTCCTAATATCCAATCTAAACCACCCCTGGTGTAACTTGAGGCCATTTCCTCTTGCTCTATTGGCTGTTACCTGGGAGAAGAGACCAACCTCCACCTCCTTACAGCCTCCTTTCAGGTAGTTGTATAGAGTGATAAGGTCTCCCCTCAGCTTCTTTTTCTCCAGGCTAAACAATCCCAGTTCCATCAGCTGCTCCTCCTAAGATTTGTTCTCTAGACTCCTCACCAGATTTGTTGCCCTTCTCTGAACAGGGATGTTCAGAGAAGGTGCTAGTAGGATTCAGGCTGTGGCCATGTGTGGTTGCCCGAAGATGAAGAGCAGCAAGGATGGGATCTGGGAGACTGGTGCCTCTGCTGTGCTGTCCCACTTCTGGGAGACCCAGCTCTGGATATTTGGGGTGAAATATCATGCATTGGGAAAAATTATTCTGTATTCTCTGGTTTTCTTGGGGCATGAGCAGACCTGCAATATTCCCATGCCAAATTGGTCGCATGTTCGTGGCCAGAGCAAATGCTGCCTCTGGAAGACTCTGTCTTAGTGTAACTGTGCAAATCTGGTTTGTGTGCTTGAGTCTAGCTGAGCCCAGGGCGGCGGAGGTTTTGGTAGGACACTAACAGGCACTTTAGGAACATAGTATTTTGGTTTGAGCAGAGGAACAAGGCCGTATGTAATCTAACCCTCTTCAATTTCTTTTTTAAGTTAAAACATCCATTACTCAAATGGACCTGGGAGATGGAGACAGTTATTTGCTGTTTCAAGGGAGATACGTGCATTTTGTAGGGGAGCTTGTTGGCGTGCCAAGTAATGACTTAGGCAGTTGAGGCTGAGAGGTCTTAAAGTGGTTAGATATGACACATTAATATTAGAAAAAAAACCCACATAGAGTGGTGTGTTTTTTTTTCCTGCCTAGGCAATATAAAAAGCATTTACTGACATTACTTTCAGTTCTGTTGCATTTTGTGCTGGACGTATTACAGGGGTGACATCTACTTGAGGTGGTAGCATTGTGCTTTACAGGGCTGTGAAGAGGTGAGATGCTTATGTGTGAAGATATGCCCAGTGTGCTGCAGTTGCAGTGCAGACTCAAGACTGACACCCAAGAGGTGCAGTGTGAGCTGGGGGTGGTTAGCTCCTGAAACAAGCCGTTGCCTGTCCATAGCATCCTCCCAACGCCCCAACTGAGTCTTCTCGGTCCTCTTTCCCCCTCTGTTCCCCTTGACCATTGCAGCGGGATCCTTTCTTATCCCCCAGGGTGTCCCTTTGGTCCGTACCAGCATCCTCCCAGGCCTGTGACGTTCCTTAGGGCTAAGCATGAGACACTGCTTCCGGGGCTGCTAATCTGTAAGCAAAGCGTGGGGATAGGAGGAGGGAAGAACTGTCCTGTTATTACATGGCTCCTCGTGTCCCCTCGGTGTCATTTGGCTCCTGTTAGCCTCTTGACACCCCTCTGTGTCTTGGGACTCTACCACATGCAGCACCATTACCTCACCATCTGTCCCTCTCTTGACTGCCCACCCCACTGTTGTGCACTCAGGTGGGTTTCCTGGGGTCTGCAGTCAGGGCTGGAGAGGAAGGCCACATTGGCCCCATGGGAAGCTCTTCTCCAGGGACTGTCCCCAAGTCCTGGGCACAGCGGTTAGCTTTTTCTGCTGACCTGGGAATCCGAGAGACAGTGTCATCCTTCTGGCTAGATGTCTGATGTGGGTAGGGAGTATCTCCCTTCTCTAAGGGTTGAGCTTGCTGTACAGTTGGGCTGTGGCAATCAAGTGTGTCCTTCCTGGTGCACTTTGGTGGTCCAGAGAACATTTAGCCTATCCACCAGGAGATGTCCATGGGGAAACCACCTCGCTCTCGATGAAGTCCTTGTTACAGCACTTGCATGGGATATAGAGGAGTAAGGGTCATGTCCTTCTGATGCAAGCAGAGCCCATACTGGACTGGGGACACATCTCAGCTCAGAGGGAATGGGGTACGGGTTTGGAGCTTCCTGTGACACTGCTACAGCTGTGTTTTTCCTGTAGATGTCTTGGCAAACTTCTGTCATTAATCTCACAAAAATTTTGGTGTTTGTTTACTGCTTTCTAAGGAGAAGGGAATAAAATGCAAGCAAGGACTTGTGAAACCTCTCTCATCTCTCCTGCTCGCCTGTGTCCTATATTGAGTAGCACTGGTCTTTTCTCCCTGCAGATGGTCTTCCGCCCTCCTTTGGACTTTTACGATGTTCTAATCCACCTGAATCCAAACCAGATTCCTCGGCATCTGGAGAGTGTGGACCGGCCACTAAAGTCGTTTTCCCGGGGCGTGGTGAAGAACAGCACTGCTGTGAAGATCCTCTTTCCTGTGGTGGACTATGACCCTGTACAGTGCTACCTCCAGGAGCTGAGAGTAAGTATGGCCCTTTGGGGGAGGCACAGGGGGCTACCTGCCTAAGGAGGAGCTGCCTTCTGGCATTCAGGTCGTTAGTTGCCTGCCACTGCAGGACCTAGTTGGTGGCATCTTTATGTATTTTGCATGTGATGGTCACTCTGTGTGCATCTGAAATAGCTTCTTCAGCAGAAGACTTGGTGAATGCATCACCATTCAATGGAAATGGGAGTGCTGCTGATCTGAGAGTGACGTCAGATACAAAGCACCTATAGCTTTTGCTGAAGAATATGATATTTTAGTGCAAAAGTAGCTTTAAGCCATTTGTCTCTAGTCTGTTAATTGACTTTTCATGTCTTGGACCAACTGGGGTGCACGATGGGGAGTAGCTACCCATATTTTCTGGAGGTATGTAGAAGAATCCATGGTACCGGTATGGCTCCTGCTGTTAGGCCAGTGGTTGCATGAATTGTAGAAGCTTAATATTGGTCAACGGATATTTTCTCTGGGGCTGGTTACATGCACGATAGCAGAGGAAGTTGGTAATGTGGATATATGGAGAACACTAGTATCTGAAATTATCAACCCAGTGCTTCTCCACCCTGTAGCCATACCAAAGTCTCAGCAAGCTGGGGAGATATGCAAGATGCTGGGTGACAGTGGTCATCCACACCAGATCTGGACAGACAGTACTTTGCAGATGTGCATTCTCTGCCTCTTTGGCCCTTCATAGCTTTGTGTGCGGTAGCTGAGTAAATGTTAAGAGTGCAGAGAGGTGGAGCTGTGGTGCCCCCATAACCTGGCTTGACTTTCAAGTGCTGTCATCCCTTACCTGTGGAAGTGCTGTGAACAGTGCCAGAACTGCTGTAGGAGTCATAGGCTGGCTTTTGCAGGAAGGGCCCTGCGGAGGGCCCGTTCACCACTCGGGGCAGAGCCAGTTTTGAAGTTAGAGCAGGTTGTGCAGAGTCCAGTCCTGTCGAATCATGACTGTCTCCAGGGATGGAGATTTCCCACCTCTCTGCCTCAATGTTTGGCCACCACTGTGAAAATTTGTTTCCTAATATCAGGCTGGGATTTCCCTTTTTGCAGCATGTATTGGCTACTCTGGTCCCCGTGTCAGCCAGGCTGGGCTGGTGGCATCTTGCTGGAAGGCAGAGCTGGAGCTGCAGGGGCTTCAGCTTCAGCTGTGCTCTGGCAGCTCCTGGCTGGCCCTCCCAGCCCTCCTGGACAGCATGGCAGGTCAGAGGGCTTTCATCTTTCCCTTCTCCTGACCAAAATGCCAGGAGGGTTTTGTCCACCTTTCCCTATGCTTCTCTTGCCTGAAGATTTGGTATCAGCTTCTCTCCAAGCTTGCACTAGGGAGAGAGGTGTGCCTGCAAAAGAAAAATAGATTTTGGGTAGTGTATTTTCTCTTCTGCAGGCTTTGCAGCATTTAGCATTTGCTGGTCCCCAAGTTGGCTAATCCTGCACAGCCACCGAGTGTTTCTCTGCTGCCACTGTCAGGCTTGGCAGTGGTGGCAGCTGCAAGGAGGGACAGCAGAAAGGGCCAGGTCTTTCCTTCAGGTCCGCAGAAGAAATTGCAGAGGTGCCTGAATTAAAACTCCAGTTGAGGCTGGAAGGTGCTGGGTACATTAGGTTCAAGCTCCCCTTTCACCTTAGGAGGTGGCCAAAGGAAATTTGGAAGGATTTCTTTGCAGGTTTCCTCAACCCTGGGCACAGCCCCGTTACTTTCTACCCTGTCTGCCAGCTGCATTTTGTGCTCATATCTGCCCAGTCTATGAGAATCTGCTGTGGCTTCAGTAGAGGTGCCGGGTCTAGCAAGGTGTGAGTTTAGTCCTTTTGTCATCCACAGCAGGTTGAACAGTCTGGGGTGGGGGTGGGGGAAAGGAAGTGAGAGACTGGGAAGCATGCAAGACCCCTTTAAATTAAGGAAGACTTCAGAATTGTCTCACAATTTCCTTGCAAGTAGCGCTGCTTGTTTACCTGGAAAGTCATGGGGGAGAAGAGAGGGGAGGGAAGGTGCTCAGTGCTCTCCTGCCTTTGAGAATGAAGGTGGCTTTGAAGATGGAGGTCCTGTGGGACATGTTGCAGAGAGTATTTAGGGGGTTTCCTGGGGTCTAGGATATGCAAGGAGGGGGAGAAGCACCCAGCACAAACCTTTTTTTAAAAGGGAGCAGGATGCATGGCAGTTGGGAACTGTTTACTATTTCGCTTTTTCCTGGCATCTGGATCTGAGGAGGAATATTAATACTAGCCCCTCTCTTCTGTTATGTGTATGATAAGGATTTGACCTGCCACCATGAAACCTCAACCAAGAGGTGCAGATCTGTATAGGAAATGGAGTTTCTTAAGCCTAAAATCCCTCTCCATGCCATGCTGGAAGAGGAGGGGTTAGAGTTGAATGGAGCCTTTCAGCAGCTGCCAAGGCACTGGAGGTGCTTGTATGCACAGGGCTGGAGCCTCTGAGACCTGGCAGAAGGCTGCCTTTGTGCTTGAAGAGGAACTGGAGACTGTTGGATGAGCCGATGGGGAGAGCAGGCTTCCTGGCGAGGCTGTTAACAGGCTTGCAGCAGATCACGCTGGATATTGAGGTTGTCTGTCAGGAAACTCATCAGGGTGTGTTGCAGTTTATAGGACATTTTTGTGCTTCTAGTCAACTTGGTGTCAACAAATGGCTCCAGAAGTGAAAGGTGCAGAATAGACTTCCCTGGAAAGCAGCTTTCATTATGCTTTAAGCAATTATGACTTAATTGATCCAGTTGATTATGGCATCCAAACTGAATTTTTGCTGTCCATTTTCTCTACTACAGGGAATAACAGATTTGGAACAGGGTTTGGTTGGGTTACAAATTACAGCTGGTCGTAAATCCAATATACTAACATCCCTAACATCTAACAACTAATGAAGAAACATGGGTATAAGCAAAGGTCACGTTGCCTTGTTGGAAGCAGTATTGCGTTCACTTGGTGCCTCTCATTCTTTGGCCCGAGGGTGCTTGGGAGGAACAGAGCAGGAATCGGTCAGAGGTTTCCCTGGAGAGCGAGCTATGGGGTAGGGAGTCTGAAATCTGCCTCAGCAACTCTGGCTGGGGGGCTTTTCCTCCTTTTGAAGGCTCTGAGATACATATGACTGTGTTTCCTTGCGGCTGTTGTATTGGAGGTATCTTGCAGTACCAGTTCACTTGGCTCTTGTAGCTTTCAGATCAGTAGCAGGCAGACCTGAAGGGGCTGATGAATATCTCTTTCTGGGAAAACAGGTGTTTCTTCTGGAAAAATCAAAGAGGTGACGCTGCACGTTCTCTCCAGTAACTCAGCCATGTTCACCTGTGTTGGAGGGCCTCAAAAGCCAACTTTTCACTGCAGGGTCATCAGCAAGCAGGTGGTGCATACTGCCTATCGAAACTACCCCATCAGAAATCATCCAGCTCCGTGTCTCAGTGTACCAATGTTGTTGCTTGAAGGCAAGAACTTTGCATCGGCTTTGTGCTTTGACCTGGCTTTGGTTGGTAGCCTCTCCAGCACCTTTTTATTTCTCCTTCCCTGGCTTTTGCCTCTCAAAGCAGCTTATCCCCATCCTGCAGGCTGGGAGCCCTTGGGTTGATCCAAACGCAGCGAGAAGTTGGTGCAGGAAAGGAGTGTGGTGACAGCAGTGAATCCTTATGAGGGATTTTGGATGAGAAGGCACTTGGATGCAGAACTGGCTGGCTTTGACTCAGAGTAATTTGCTATCCTTTAATAGCACAAACCACAGAATTGAGCAACAGGGTTGTAGCCGAGGCTGACAGTGCAGCCGTGGTGGGTTTGTGGCAACGAAGGGAGACATCTGCCACGCAGCGATGCTGTGGGATTTTGTTCTTTTCTATGGGCAGAAAAGAAACATCTGCCCTTTTCTGAGCTTGCCATGTGAAAAAGGGATTTCAATGCCCAGGCATATTGGTTGAGTTGAGGGGAGCAGGACATAGCATCTTCTACAGTGTCCATGGCACAGTAACCAGGAGACCCACTTTTCTGCTCTCCAACCTGTTTTCTCTTGAGAGGTCCTTGTTCTCAAATCAAAGGTGTTAGCAAGTCATGAGCATTCTGGAGCTGAAGGATTGCTGCATGCCTTCCCCAAGGAGCCTAATCAGGGGAGAAAATGAAAGGAGGGGAGGTATTGAGTCCTGACTGCTTTAATTTTTCCTGCTCCAAGGAGATGTGCTGCAGGAGCTGGTCTGATCAAGTTGCTGTGGTGCCTGGGAGTCTCTGGGTAGAGATGAAAGGTTGGTCATGGGATTCAGATGGGAAATTCTTCAATTCCAGGACAGATCTGATAGAAGAGGCCTGTTCTGGGAGTCTGTTCAGATGAGAAGGCTTTGCAGACAGTTGCTTTTGAGGGAAAGCAGGTGCCAGACGTCCTGCAGAGAGGGCTCCCCTGGAGCTCTAGCCCATCACCAGCCTCCACAGTGCCTACGGTCTTGAGCACCTCAGCAAGCAAACCCTGGGTCTGTTCCCAGCGGGGATTCTCCAGCAAGGCTAAGTTAAGTTTAAGTGTCTCAGATGAGGCTCTGGTGGGATCTCTGTCGTGGCTGCTGCTCTGTGTCGTGGTGGCTGTCAAGCTGCAGAACCCCCAGCTGTTTGCTGGGGACGTGGCGTGGGAAGGCTCAGTCAGCACACCTCTTACTTCAGCGTGGCTTGGCTGAGCTTGAGCTCAAGGGACAGTCTTTCTGCCCACATCCAGTGAGTCCTGTGGATATACTTGCTATGCCCATCTACATGCATTCAGGAGCTCACAAAGCCCAAAGGCTGTGGTCACCTCCCCGGGGTCCAGAGCTGTTTTCTCATCGTGGGGAAAATCGGATGAAACTGTCTGTGCCATGTCCGTCTGCATGTCTATAATGGCTGTTAAAAGACCTAACATTTCTTACCGGGTCTTTGGTCTCGGTGGGTCACTGGATGTGAAGTGCTCTCTTTCACTGAGATTTAGCTTTCTCTGGCTGCACATGTCTACCAGAGCTCGTGGCAGAGGAGCTGCCTGTCTTGCCCATCTTGTTCATGGGAGATCTTTCCTGTACAAGATCAGCAGGAAAATGTGTCCTGTTTTACTGTAAACATCCTTCCCTCTAAAGCGATGTTTTGCATTTCTTGCACCTTCAAACAAGACCTATCTGGATGACTTACAGCCCTTTCCTTTCTTCCTCCCATGGTGTGGGAATGCATATCATGCTACTGCATGTTAGGAAGGAATTAATGATATTAAAAGTTCTTGGTTTTTTACAGTATATAAGCTGTGGTTACAGGAGGTAGCTGGAAATGGTGAAATTTCAGGTCAGACTGCTCCCTTCCTTTTTTGACTGACAGGCCTGACTCCTCCTATGGAGACTTCCAGACAGGCAGAGATGAACTGGAAAAGCTCTGTGGGCTTTTGTAGCACTGAGAAAAACTTCCTGTCTGGATCTGTGCTCTTGGGGGGGCAGAGGTGATAGGAAATTCCCTGCTCTTATAGCTTCAGAGCAGCTGTGTGACTCTTAGTGTAGCGCCCAGGGTTGGGCGTGGATGCACACATGTATGCATATGCACACAGGCATGTATTGAGGCAGCAGCCCCTCGTGCTCCTTGGATGAGCTCAGAGGGTACCTGTGGCTACATTTCTCGTGTGTTGGTGATGCTTTCCTAGAGGTCTGCCTTGGATTCATCCCATAGGAAGCGACTGAAGACTTTCATCTCAGATGGTTTGATGGATTGGTGGACAAGGCCTGTTTGTTAATGGAGCCAAAACATGGGCGGCTTTTTTTGTTCCGTACTTTGCCTCTGCCCCAAACCCCCAGGACAAGAATGTGCATGTGGGTCTGGTGAGGCACTCAGAGGTGGAAAAGTTTGGATAGTTTGAAATACCTTTTACCAAGTGAATCTGAAACCTAACACACAGGTTTCTTTTCTCTTTTAAAACCCCTCTGACACAGAAGTAACCCCAGCCTGGTTTTCTTGACAGTGCTCCTTGCTCTGTTTGAGCATGGGGGAAGGTTCTGCCTGTACCAGGTAACCTGTGCGCATCAGGGCAGGGTGCAGTAGGATGACAAGGACTTTAAAGCGTTAACCACAAATGTAGTGATTTGTTGGAAGTAAGTAGCTTTAATAGGATTTTATACTGGCAGATCACTCGCTGAGAGCACTTGAAATATTCTAAGCACTGAGCAAGTGTTGATTGATGCATTTGCCACTTGAACTGCCATCGCACCAGGAAGAGCTGCTAGGTGCCTTTTGGGTGCAGAGGCCTCCCCAAACGTCTCCTCTTTTTCCAGCGGCTATGATGCAATGAGCCTGATTTCTGGATATAAGTAGGAGCAGTGAAAAAGTGGGTGGATAAATGGTTAGGCCAAAAAAACCCCACCCCTAAACAACAACGGTGTAGTTGCTTAACTGGCAATGAGCGCTTACCTCTTTGCAAAATACATGCTTCAGCCCGAGCTGCTTAATCCAATAATCCCATTTTAGATCAGGGTATTGTTTTACTCACCACCTTTCTCCACTCTTTCATTCCTACAATCCAGATGGCTCCTTACAGACCTTGAGCTAATCTTCCGGGTGCAATGTACCCCTTTCCCAGACAATGAGGCTCCTCTGAATTGCAGCCCTGAGCTTGGAGGACCCCTGTGTTTCTGTGAGATAGGAACCAGCTGTAGGTTTTGCTGATGGCAGGTGTCCACTTGAGCAGCGAAAGCTTTCCCTGGGCTTTTAAAGCTGAATTGCAAGGAAAGATACAGCACCTTGAGAAGGGAGTAGGGATTCAAATGCACTCCATGCCTTTTCTCCCTTTTCTCTTAGTGTTTCCCTTGAGGAAGGTGTTTGCAGGCTCAGGCAAGTCCAGTGGCACTGGGCATTGAGCATGGGATGTGGAAAGGGAGGTGAGGACTGTTTGCTTTTACTCCCCAAGCCTCTGTACAAACATAGGTGTGGTGACTAATATACCAGACCCTTTTAATGCTACAGTTTCCCAAGAGTTGAATGTGCATCTCCATAGCTTGGTGGAGCTGACCCAAAGCACGACTATGAAAATGACGCTGGGAGCAGTGCAAGTGCAGAAGCTTGTGCTTTGCTGGGATTATGAACTGGATGCTGTTCTTTTAACCTCTGCCCTCTGCTCCCTGCTCTCTGGATAAAAGGTGCCAGGTATTAGGCTGAACGGTGGTTTCATTGGGAAATGAGCTGAGCCTGGGAGAGTTCTTTTCCTGAAAATGCTCCTGGCTCCTGTCCAGCAAGACAAGCCTGTAAAAAAAAAAAAATATCTTTCTCTTAAGGAGCATCCAGTGGCACTCAACCTCACCCTGTAGGGTAGCAGAGCTTTTTCAGGTTCTCACATGTTCTGCTCCCCTCTAGTTCGGAAAGCTGCACGTTGGCGGTCAGCGTGCCCTGAGTTTTTTTTGCCCTTTATTGAGATTTCCCTCCCTCCTGCTGTTTGCCTTTCGGCAAAAGGAGGAGTCTTCCCTGTTGACTGGGCACTGAGCGTAACCCATCGCTCTCAGCTGAGAAATGCCAGGGAGGGTTGCCTCTTTCTCAATGTATTTTTAGATGGTGTTTTTTTCTAGCCAGTTTGTGAGATAATGCCTTGACCAGCCTTGCCCCCATGAAGATCCTGTGAAGCGGGATGAGCTGGCAGGTCTCAGGATCTTCCCAGCTTGATGGCCTAATCGTGTTGCCCTCTGTTTGTGGTACTTCAAGTCCGAACTCATATATTTGGCTCTGAAGGTTGCAGACAACTCCACCCCTCCCTGCTTATCAGGTCTTTACTCTTAAAATGCCACCCCTCCCTTTGGGATCACTGGTAATACCAACCCAATCCACGTTTTTCATCTCCTACTGCAATCTTGGTATGTCCGTACAAGACACCTTCCAAGCTTGCCTTTGATTTGATTATTTTTCAATGCACATCCTCATGAAAAACCTCATGATACAATGATGCCAACAGAGACCTCTGTTTGTAAAAGTGTGGGTGAGTTGGAGCTGGAAACTAAGGGGATGGAGAAGAAGAATGAAGTGGGAGCAGAGGGTCTGTATTTCTTGCAGTAGGTTGCTCCAAAGCTGGTGAGGCCATCTGCAGAAACTTGTCCTGTACTGATGCTGGGGGCTGTTTGCTCTGCCTGGTAAGCGTGGGCTGTTGCCTCATGTTAATCTCCACCAAGATGAGCAAGTGCCAGGGAGCAGCTTCTTGGCTGTCTTGGTCAGCTGCACTTGGGGTGCATATCTCCAGATACCAGTGTGTTGGGTGCTGAGCTGTAGGGCCAGACTTTTGTGTTTGAAAAGTTGCTTGTACCCAGTGTTGTTTATTCTGCTGCAGCGCTCATCCCCAGCCTTTTTGCAGTGCTGGAATCCAGTTTGCGTGGGCTTGGGGGAAACCAGACTGTGGACTTTAGTCATCTCTTTATGCAAGATCTCTTTTGAGCTCTTCTGCCCAGTGCTACCAAAGGAGCTACTCATTGACACAGCTGCCAAAGCACAGGGGCAAGGAGAGCCAATTCCTGCAGTGCGTCCATTGACCATTCCATCTCTTTGCACCTCACAGGACTTCCTGTTACTTAAGATTTCTGCTGTTATGTTTCCTTTGAGGACACTATGTGCTGACAGCACATGGTGTTTGTCCTGGGAGAAGAAGGAGCTTTGATACCTTTGTTGCACAGACTGCAGAGCTTGAGCTGCTGGCCTCCAGTGAAAGATCCTTGACTGGGGTTGGTCTTTGCTGCCACGTAGTGAAACACATTGTGGCAGGATTGCCTGCTGGGCAGGGCCTGCCTCTTGCCATCTGATGCACTGTGAAGTTTTGGACATGGCTGTTGGACTGGGATAGGACAGCTTGGTAATGCCAGATCCAGCTGATGGGCGACCATGGTGAGGAACACTCAGTGGGTAGTCACCTAAGTGGTCCAATGTCCTAAAGATGTATGTTGATTTCTGGGTGCTCTTCTAGGCCTGTGGGAGGTGGTGGATCATGTTTCTGCTTTCTGGGACAGCAAGAGGTAGTCAGCAATGAGGTCTGCATGCAAAACTTGGAGGCAGTGCACTGTATCCATCAAGGCTGTGAGAGAAGAGGCAGGAGGAGGCACTCAGGACTTGTCTGTGGGCTGCCAGTTGCTTTCCTTTTTGGGTATTCATTGAAGAGTTGCAGCTTTTGTCCTGGCTGGTGTGGAGCTACCATGTGTCAAAGTGTAAGGAGACTGAATTGGGGATGGGCTCTGGGTCTGGGATGTCTGGCACAACCTCTGTTTATTTTCTTCCCTAGGATGCCTTCAGTGATCTCGCCTTGTTCTTCTATGACAAGCATGGTGGGGATGTGATTGCAGTTTTGTGGAAACCTTTGAGCTTTCAGCCTCAGCCTTTTAAGGTGAGTTTTTGACTCTAAGCTTCTTGTTACCTTTATGCCCTGAAAGCTTGGAGAGCTTTTTTTTTTTCTGCATTGTAATTGCTTTGTCTAACTCTCATCAGCCTCAAAGGCCTTTGAGAGAGAAATGGAGCTTAGACTTCTGTCCCTTCTTGGAAAGGGTGAAACCAATAGGTTTGTGGCTACAGTGCCCCCAGTCGTCAGCAGAGCTAAGAGGGGAGCATGTGTCCCTGGACAAGCCCCAGCACCATGATCATGGGTCAGAACAGAGCTCTTTGTCCCAGGTGCTCTTCTCTGTTCCCCTCCTGGGAGGTGGGTGACGCCTCATTTGCCAAAGACATTTGCTGTGTCCAGCAGGCTGTCCTGTTCTTGTGGCTTTGGTTGTCTTGCCCAGAAGTGTCCAGCTCACAAGATGCTGGTGTTGCAAGCCTAGGTTCAAAGTGCCCAAGTCCTATTCAATATACAGAGATATTTTCCAGCTACGCTGTGTGGGTTGGCAAGCTCTAGAGGGTGGTTAAGCTAGGTGTGAGGCACGCTGGAGTGATTCATGCTGCTTTCTATGAAGGAAAGACGCAAAGAAACCAGTGACTCATGGCTCAGAGTTGGCAGCCCAGGCTCTTCTGCTATCAGTCTCTGGGTGATTTATCTTCCCTCTCTTCATGGCCAGAGGGCATTGGACGTTCAGCCTAACTGTAGTTATGAAACCCAGTTATTCATGGATGTGAAATGAGAGGAGAACATGCTTGCATCTGAGCTGTGTGTGGCTTGATTTAAACATGAGNTTTTTTTTCATCCTGGTGAAGCCAAAGATCTCTTCCCACTCGAGATTTTGACACCCAATAACAGAGCCAGAGCATAGGCAGCTTTTCTCCTCTTTGTCGCTTGCAGTCTTTGGATTGTATCTCCAGGGTAAACCCTAAAAGGGGCTGGAAGGGCCACTCTTGCAGTTTATTAGCTCTAATAATGAGCAATGATGGTGTTGAGAAGTGAAGCTTAGAAAATTGCGTGTAGTGGTGTGGCAGGAGTTGGGCGTGACAAGGCAGGAGAGCAATTTACTTCTATGTGGGGCTTGCAGAAGTTGTGAAGCAGCTCTGAGCAAGTGCTCCCTTTTGTGCAACATTTGCGTGTGTCCTGCAGGTCTCCAACATGAAAGGAAGGATGGTGACAACTCTGAACAACGAGCTGGTCTGCGTTCCCAATGTGGAGGCAATTCTGGAGGACTTTGAGGTTTTGGGAGAAGGCCTGATCAAAAGTGTGGAAGCTCGTACGGAGAAATGGACTATCTGAGGCCACTGAGAGGTGTCAGAGGGACCTATCCTGAAGCGGAGTTTGTTCACTCCGGGACCATTCCTTTTTATGAATCGGTCCTAGGAAACACTTTCAGCTTTTTAAATCCCAGAACTGTGTGTTTTACTCTATTTATCTTTATATGCCTTGTTCAGAAAAGCAAAGGGATCTGTTACTGTTTTCAAGAATACAAATGCCTTTTTATTTTGAAGAAAATATAAAGATGGGATAAAGTTTTTGAAAGTGTTCCTGTTCATTGTAGGAAACAAAGCTGTGTTCATGTGAAAATGTCAAGGCATGAAAATTCTGGCTGAGGTGTGCATTGCGAAGGCAGTTTCCTAGTTAAATAGAGAGTTCTTAACAGCTGCTGTTACTCCAGTGGTTAGCAAAACTGAAGAAATACTGAGCCATTCAAAAATGACCAGGTTATTCCCCTCAGTTCAGCCCTGGTGAGACACATCTGGCATGCTGTTTCCAGTGCTGTGCTCTCCAGTAAAAGAGACATGGACACACTGGAGCAGGTCCACTGAAGGGCATGGAAGACAATAAACGGGTTGAAGCCTCTCTCGTATGAGGGGACGCTGCGAGAGCCGGCTGGGATTGTTCAGCCTGGAGAAGAGAAGGCTCAGAGGGATCTTACCAATATGTATAAATACCTGATGGGGAGTAGAGAAGACACTTCTCAATGGTGCCCAATGATGGAATGAGAGTCATAAATTGAAACGCAGGAAATTCGACATAAAACTCTTTTTTTTTTTTTTTTNTTTTTTTTTTTTTTTTTGGGAGGATGGTTGAGCACTGGCACAGTTTGGTGAGGGAGGTGGTGGAGGCTCCATCCTGGAGCTATTCAAAACCCAACTGGACATGGTTCTGGGCAGCTGTGTGTAGGTGACCCTACTCTGAGCAGGGACTTGGACTAGACGATCTCTAGAGGTGCTTTCCAACCTCAGCTATTCTGTAGTATTTCTCCTGTCTGAAATGATCATGAGACTCCTGATGGGGAAAGAGAAGGAGCAAATGCACTAGTTCTATCCCCTCTTCTGATGGAAGCAGCACACGTGTTCCAACAGCAAAGTATGGGTGAATCACATACAGAGTAAATAAAACAGATTTGGTGACAGCAGATATTGCAGAAACCAAAAATAGATGAAGCTTGGAACAGCAAGTGAAAGTTCAGGCAGTTGATAACTGTAGACAGTTGTTACTTTGTAAGTAGCATTTCAGATAGGATGTTGAGACCTACTGGCCTCTCCTGCTGTTGGAATTGAGTCCGAGGCTTTGTGGAGGAGATTCATGACTTGATTTTCAAGTGTTTTCTCTGAAGCATTGGAAAGCGGGCTGTGGCAGAGATGCAGCAGTGGGCTGAGATGCTGCCTACTTAGTGCCCATTGACCAGCTTTTGGAGGTGCAGTGTATCCTATGGAACAGATACATGTGGGCAGCATCCCTGTTTTGGGGCTGTGGGTATATCTCCTGTATTAAAATCACAAGACGCATTTTTCTCTCTTCCCTATGCCAGTGGCTGAGGGAGGCTGTAGGTAAAATCCCTTGTCCATCCTTTGCTTGCAACAGCTTTTTGAGTACACTTAAAATGAAAACATCAAATGCACTTAGTGGGCAAAAGAGATACCAAACCTGAGAACAAAGCAGCACTTTCTGTTGCTACCGTGACCCCTGCAGCCTAAGAAGCTGCTGACAGGTCCATTAGCAAAGAAGATGCAGGCAGTGATTTCGACAAGTTTCAGAAGTAGTTAATTAAGGATTACTTTTTAAGCTTCTCTTTGTTCTGTTTTATCATCCTTTAGATGTTGGAGTCACCCAATCTGCCTTCCGCAATGGCTGTAATTTTCCTCGGTAGTCAGATTGTTCCTGCTTTTCATGTCTATCTACCTTCTCTCCGAACGTGCAGTTTGACATTGTGATCCTGTAAATTTGCCAGCACAGTGGTTGGACAGCACTCGAGTTGCCGCACCGGTTGCCTGTGCCAGAGCTCTGCCTGTTCCCTCCACACCCGTCCTGCCCTTGCTTTTCCCTGTGTTGTATGTTGCAGATGTAAATGGTTTTGGGCCGGGGTGCTCTCCTCACTGCATATATCCGTGCTTTTCCCTAGGGTAGAGGTGTGTGCTGCAGCTCGCGTTAGTTTGCAGGGGAGCAGAGCTCTTCCAGCCCTGCTGCTGCACCAGGTAGAAAGAAAGGTCCTGCTCCCCTGTCCCCGGGGCTGTCACAGGACGCAGCCCCTCACTGGCGTATACCCTGCCTGGCAATATTTATGGAGAGACGGTCTCTGCTTTTTCTTCTGAGCTGTGCTGTAATCCACCCTGCCTTCTCCCCAGCCCAGCTGCCATGGTGGGGTAGCTTGTGAGGTATGTGAAGGATGTACCCTGTAGGGGCAATCCTGCAGCACCTCTGCTTTTATCTGCTTCCAGGTATCATATTGCTGCTCATTTTCCTTTTTGCCTTTAAAAAGACGTAAAACTTTGTGTAGCTTCAATCTATTGTGCATTGGATCTCCTCTCTGCTCCTCCATCCTTGGGTAAAAAGCCACCGTTTGCAGCATGCAGCAAAGGGCCAGGAAGTCTGTAGGCTAGCCTTCTGCAAAAATAACATTGCCAAGTTAACTGATGATAAATGGACTCACTCGTAACCAAACCCTCATACAAGTAGCAACCTGCTGGTGTTTCACAAGGCAGTGCCACTGTGCTTGCTAGCCAGATGTGAGCCTAGGTCAGGCCTGCGCTGCAGATGTTTGCTGGTGTAAAGGTCTGATTTGGTGACAGATACTGGTATCTCAGCAAAGGCCTTGCAGTAAATGCACTTAAGACTGGCAAAACTGACCACTGCTAACCCAGCTTACATCACCTGGAGGGGTTTCATCTGTGTCAGCAAAAGTTACCAAAGTAACACGTTATCTGTGTGCTTGCAGTGTTCCTCATGTTGCCAAAGCCATGGTTGATCCACAGGCTCCTGCCTTCTCTTTCAGAGGAAGAGTAACCCCTCAGTGCCCCAGATCTCCCAGTATCCAAATATTTAAAAGCACCTTTGAGCCATTCTGGAGCCCTTGTTTGTACAGTCAAACATTGCAAATGTTCTGGGCCATGTTTTATCATCTGCTAAAGTCAGACCCCTATGGCCAATGTGGGTGGATAAAACCACCGTGAAATTTAGCTGGAAAGCCTGGTGATGCTCTTAAGGACGGGTGTTGGTGCTATCTGACTGACTTCTTGAGCAATGGTTAGTATCTAAAGCAAAATGTAAAGCACCTCTGCCTCAGGAGCAGAGGGTCCCTGTGCCTCAAAGTGGTCCAGAAAGGCAGGATCCAAAGAAAAGGGATGTCTCAGGTACATAAAAGAGGACAAGTGATGTCTCCATTGAAACTTTATCTCCTGTTGCCGGATTTACGACTCCTGTCGGTGCACTGTGATTAATTTCTATTGTGAAAGCTGGGGTAGGGCCTGGGTTTCCACTTCCAGAGCAGTGAGTGGGCACTCGCAGGTGTTTGCTTAACTGTGGTCCCGTCCATAAACAGGAGCTGCACAAACACAGAGCTGCCCCGGAGAGCCCGTGCCTTGTCGTGTTGCAAGAGGCAAGACAAGGGGAAAGGAAGGGAAGTGCTGGAGCTGAGGTGATAGCAATGGGCTTTGAGGTGGTGCCACTGCTACCGTGTTGATTTTGCAAAGCTGCTCTTGAAGCTCCTTTGAAGCTCTTTACGGCGAGTCTCCCATGCATGGGGGGCGAGCACAAACCGGGAGGTGTTTCCAAGGCTGGGCTGGAGCGATGCTGGTACACTTGGTGGATGGATGGGGTCAGCCAAGACAGGGCTCAGCACTATCTGCTTTCTTGTAGACCTCTCCAAAAGCTGGTGTGTCTTCCTGGGCCTTTACCTCTGCCACCCTTTGGGCAGCTTTCTCTTAAAAGGATCAGCTCATGCTTTGCAAGGATGCTCTCTGAAAAAGTGGTTGATGGGGGGCAGCTGGTGATGGATGGAGCCTTTCTTCTGCCACCAGACCCTTGCTTGCCAGGCGGCCTTGATAGCTTTGAGTGGCAAATGCAGGGTTTATGAAAGGAAGCTGGGGAAACAAGTTGATGGAGCACAAGTGGGATGATGGGATGATCAGAGCAGGTTGAGTGCTGTGGGGTTTTCCTGCCTGCTGAACTGTTCAGCCCTTGCTCACCGGGGCTGCAAAGATCTTTTCAGAGGGTGTTTGGGGTCTCAGTGGCTGTCTGACTTTGGGCCCATCCCCTGAAGGCAAGAAGCATGTGTCTTCTGGAAATAAAGGCACTTGTAGGGGGCATTTTGCTTGGGCACCCACAATCACCGGTCATTTTTTTTAAAACCCTTAGCCTAAATTTCCATGGCTGGCTGCGAAGGAGCGGTTGCCTAGTTTTTTTCACAGAAAGGGAGTATCCTCCCCAAGTTTGCTGTTCCCACAGCGACCATGCTGCTTGGCTGGGGGCTGGCTTGTTTGCCAGGATTTCTGTTATCAGGAGAACACTCTGGACCTGAAGTGATTTTTCCTGGCTAAGGCAACAGCTTTTGGGAAGCACCAGTAGCAAAGGGGCTCTGGCAGGCGGCAGCTTTTGATGTGCATGGTCTCTGCGGGAAGGCAGAGTGATGCTGCTGGAGGGGTGAGGGTGGCACTTAGCAAGTGCAGGGTGCGCCACAGGGAAGGGAAAATCCAAAGGTTGAGTGGGGGAACTGAAAAATGGGAGAAACGTGGTCCGGAAAGTGCCTGGGGCTGTGGAAGAAAGGGCAGTTTGGCAGTGGGGGAATAGCATCAGCCATGAGCATGGTGGGGAGGTGCTGCATGTCTGGTGATGCTGTGATGGGCTCTTGCAGGGAAACGAACCGGGGGTGCATCTCCCCATTACTCCACTTTCCAGCTGAGCATCCTGACCAGGCTCAGCAAACTTGCTGCCCCTTCCCACCAGGGTGAGAGAAGGGGGTTCTGCTCCTCAGCGCTTCATTTGCAGTTGCTAACAAAGGTGCCAAGGGCTTGTGTTAGCTGTGAGCTGGCACGGACATGCTCGTGCCTTGTGCCGGTGGCTTCTGCACTTCCCAAAGTGCCAGACAGACTGTTCCTGTTCGTGTTGCTTCTGGATGTGCCTGGAAAGGTTGAGGGCAGTGCCAGCAAAGCAGCCTGGGAGGGTGTTGATTTATTAGCTGAAGTCTCTCCCTTTTGGCTAACTCACTTGTTTCTGTGCATATTAAAACACTGAGGACTGCGGTGTTTGGGAGGACAGCTACAGCAGCAGCTCCACTGGGCTGTGAGTTTGGAGCTCGCTGTCTCTTCCCTGCCAAAACATGTGGTAGCTGAGCTTGGTTTCATTGGAGGTTGGCTTGCCTTGTCTTAACACAGGGTGAGACCATGGTCATGGACTGGAGATACTGCCATGGGGTAACCGTGTCCTGTGTCCTTGGAGACCCTGGTGGTGTTACAGGGTGAGCAATGAGGGGTGTCTTGTTGCTGTTGGGCAGCCAGCTCCCTAGTGATACCAGGGAGCAGTAGACCCTGCCCTGGAGAGAGAAGCCCCCGGACAAAAGGCAGAGTGGAGGGGGCAGGTAGTGGTGGTGGCTTTCCTCCATCCAGTGGGATCAGGGGTCGCAGGGCAGGAACACGCAGTGTAAGGGGTGTCCTGTAGCACAGGGCTGAGCCAGCTCTCACTGTTAGGTCTTGTCGGTGGGGATTAGCTTTGCTAAAGGCTCAGCCAGGTGGAATAATGGGCAACCAAATACCACGCTCCCTCCTAATCCAGCCTGGGGCTGCAGAAGGGTAACCCTCCTCCCGCAGCCAGGGCACCAGGACCTCATCCCTTCTTCCCCTGGCGCTTCCATCCCAGGGACCTTTTCTTTCCCCTGTGCCCTTCAAAATAGACCTTCAAGCCCCTCCCTTGCATGGACACAGGGCCAATATATTGCCCTGCCTTCTACCTGCCCTATACTTTATATTTACATAGGTATGCCAGCATCTTTCTCTCACTTTTTTTGGGGTGCCTGGACACCTGTTGAGGGATGGCAAGCTGCTGGGGAACGACATGCCTTTTCCTGGCAGACTGTGAAAAGTCTGGCTGGGGCACTGGCGGCCTGTGATGCTCCATTGGCTGGTAGCAAGGGCTCCAAGTCTCCATCCCTGCAGCTCCTGCCCGCGGCCCCTTTTGACACAGCTGAAAGCAATTCCCTGAGTGAGTAATGCCGCAGCCGATCACAAAGATGCAGTGAGATACTTTCCCTGCCCTGAAGCACTGATGGTTGTAGGGAGGTGGGATGAGACATGGAGGGCGTGAACGGCTGCCGAGGACGGAGTGTCGGGGGGAGTGTGGGGTCCAGGGCAGGGATGGGGTGGTACATCGCAGCCATGGGTCTTGTAATGACCCCGAAAATGGGGGGAACCTGTCCCTGTTGCTCAAGGCAGGAGGATGGCTCCCGTTCACAGCGAGGTGGGCTTGCAGGGCCCTTTCTCCTGCTCTTTTCCCTGCCGTGGACATGGATCTCATCTCAATCCTCAACAAAAGCATCCAAAAGCATATTTGGCATCCCTGCTCACCCTAGCGACATTCTGTCCATCCTAAGGTGGGACTGTGGCACTGATGCTGGGGAAAAGTGTTGTCCTTTTCCAAACCTGTGCTCCCTGTCGTTCCTACACCATTTCCCCAATGCAGCAGCCATTCCCTCATCTCCCCAGGGCCAGGGTCGGGCGAAAACCCAGCAGTTTCCCCGCATGGCTGCTCTCTTTACAACTTGTATGTGAAAAGCGCTATAAAAATGCCTTACAGCCGTGGTCTGCCAGTGTGGGGACACAGCTGCCTTTATCTTCATGTCTCAGCTGACTGCTGTGAGGCTCGTGGAGGCAGCAGGGCCAAAGGCACAGGGCAAGTCGCCAGCAGGGCTGGGAGCAGGGACATGGCTCCAGCCACTCTTGCCTCCTCTTCTAACAAGCTGATGCTGCCTCAGGGCTTTGCAGGCTGGAAGAGCAGTGTAGCATCTCACAGAGAGCTTGTTCCCCAGCATGAAAATATTCCACGCGCCTGAAGAACAATGTTCAAAGCTGCCAAGAGGGTTTTCTTCCAAAGGGTGTGGGATTGCTGCTGCTCAGGAGTGATCCAAGATAAACTATCAGCCTGTAACACATTTCTGCGAGGCCTCTCCTGCACCTCCAGGTGCCAGCGTGCAGACGCCGGGCAGCTCTGTGGAAATGGGATGGCTGCAAAGCTGCTGTCCCTCCTGCGACAAGGGCAGATGAGCCCTGCCTGAGTGGAGGGATTTCCCCCACAAGGTGATTGCCCCTGGAAACAGGGGGTGGCCTGGCTGCAGTTTTGCACGGGGGAAAATTTATTCGGTGGTGGGAGATGGAGAAAACGGCCTGCTCAGCATCCACAGGGATGCAGGGTGAGAGAGGGAGTGACTGGATGATGCTTGGGGCTTGCAGCTCCTGGTGGCAGTGCTGCTGGCAGGGACGGAGAGGGTGGTTGGTGTGGAGGTGCCCCGTGGTCCAGTGGGCCTTCCAGCAGGTCAGGCTGGTGGTGGAAGGGTGCATGGACTGCCCACCCAGGTCCCAGGTGGGTTTTGCAGCTTGCGAGCCGGGTGCCACCCCCATGTGCCTCTGCTGCGTCCCTGGGGCAAGATGGAGAGAGCTGGGCTACCTCCCTGCCGCCTTACGAGCCAGAATCTGGGACCTGCAGGCTGACGGGGCACCCCGTTATTGCAGGTATGGGATGGACCAGCTCCCCTCCACCTGCTGAACTAGCCCAACTGCGCCAGCCTTGGAGGGGTCGGGGGGCCAGCCGTGCTCCCAGCCATCACCCCGTTTCCCACTCCTGTGTCCTGCAGTGGTGTCTGGCTCCTGCTGCCGAGGGTGACACTGAAACCCAGAGGTGACACTCGGCCGATGGCCTCACGTGTCTTGAGTTTCATCTGAAACCACAACGCTGTCGATAGGTTTCTGTGAAAAGCTCAGCAACCTCTGTCTGGCGCATGCCAGCACTTCCAGCAAACCTTTATTTATTAGGATTAGTTTTTCTTCAGGAATTTTGGCTGGGACAAGTGAACTGGCAGGCCTCGCATGGGCTGGGCTTTACAGTTTCAACCGGTAGCCCTGGGGCAAATGGGTCTCCATGTGAGCCAGGGCAGACCTTGGCCATGCCAGCACCTGCGTGGCAGCCCTTGGGAAGGTCTTGCTCTCCTGGAAAAAAGCTCAACAGCCTCCACTGGGAGCTGCCGGAGACAGCAAAGGTGAGTTCACTACTAGAGCAGCCATTTGGGGCTCCTGGGAGGAGAAAACTGTTTTGCTTGTGCCTGAATGGCTCCGATAAGGAGTGCAGCATGCACAGCAGGTGCCAGGGGAGCTGAGGTCTGTTTGGGGATCACCCACACCAAGTTATCAAGAAGACATGGATCCAGGTCGTGGATCCAGCACTGCCAACAAAAGTACCTAACCTGGGAGTGGGGGGGGTGGGCACAGATGTAGCACCAAGAGGAGCGTAGAGTTTGCGCTGTCCTTTGCTTTGCCCAAGCTGCCTCCATGCTGCTTTCCGTAGCTACCCATCTCCAGTTAAGCCCTTGGGCTTTGGGTTCCCCTTGCACCGCCTGCTCAGGCAGAATGAACCTGTGTTACCCTAAAAAGGTCTGCAAAGCCTCGAGAGGACAACCCCCTGCACAAGCTGTGCCCATCCAGCTTGAGCCTTGAGCTCCTGTATCTGCTCGGCTGGTGAAGCAGCTGGGAGGGCTGGAGGGCAGCATCTGCCTTCCCTCTGAACTTCTAGCAGGGCTGGGTGACCACAGTCTGGTCCTGGGGTGGGAGAGGAGAGGCCCTAGCTGGGCTCCTGAGTCCCGCTTGTCCCACAAGAACTGTCATCCCGAATGCTGCTTCCCACACCCCATCGCATCTCCTGGGACATGGGAGAAAAGGCTGGGAAGGGCAGAGCAGGTGGAAACTTCTCATGCTGCTCTCTCTGCAGCAGCACAAAGGACACGGGCTGCTCTGAGGGTAGGTTTGGATTTAGTCTTTCTAGTGAGAGTGTCAGTAGTATGAGAAGTTCCTGTATTCATCTTTAATCCCACTGGGGTTTCAGCAGTAACACGTCCAAGGGTTGATCTCCTGTGGATGGTCAGGTGCTGCCTGTGCTCTCGATGTGCAGGCTGGGTCCTGGCTCTGCAGGGAGGTTTGCCCTGACCCCATTAAGCTGGACGTCAAAGGGGTGTTGCTGAATGTCACACACGACATGCGTCTGGGGACCACATGTCAGCTGTGTCATAGTGTTTGCTTGTGCAACCCCTGGGGGCTGCGTGTCTCTTACCCCTGTCATGTAGTGGCAGTGCCAGACTGCCCCCTGCATTCATGGGGTGGGAAACATCAACTTTACCTCCCTGTGTTAAAGCAGAGATGAGTCATAGTGGAGCTGCACTTGTTTTTTATGTGCTTGCTGGCTCAAGGGACTCTGTTCGTTGTTTTTTTTTTGCCATATGAGATGGAACAGCTCAAGCAAAAAGCACGGAGAAGCCACCCCTCTTCTCCACCCTCACCCCAACTCTCTGTAACTCCATCTGTGGGTAATACCCTGCTCCTAGGGCTCTCCCCAAGTCTGAAGTCCCAACTCTGACCCTGCCATGCCCTGGCTGCGTGCTGGGAAAGTGGACGCCCTGGGAAAGGTAAGACTACAAACAGAGGTGGGATGGTCGAGGTGGCAGCAGCAGGGAAAGGTGCAAAATGCCAAAGCAAAAAAAATGCAGGGAGCTGGGGGGTGTGTTGGGCACCATGTTGGGGCCATCCCTAGGAGATGTGAAGACCAACAGACAGTCCCTGGCCAGCAAAGGTTCTTTGGACACCTTCTCAAGGTGGTTAGCACACTAGTGCCTAGCCAAGGAGCCCACAAAGTCCTAGCTATCTTTTGTGTGTGTGTGTTGGCCAATAAATAATTGCTTTATGCTTTTAAGGCCAAGCCCATTTTCCTTGGCAGGTTTGATTCATCCAGGCCCCTTGTAAGCAAGCTGAGCACAGTCACGCCATCCACTGCTCCTTCGCTCTTCCCCTGCCCTGAGCATTTTGTGCATGCTGGGGACAGCGCTGGGGGTACGGAGGGCTGTGTGGGGCTGAGAGAAGGTACCCCAGCATGTGTTGAACAAGCAGGACTGGCCACTGGGTGCTGTACACCTCTGTTAGCTGGCTGTTCTGTCTGTGCTGCCCCGTAACTTCTTCCTACCACCACCCTCCATCAAGCAGAGCTTGCATGAGGTGTCCCTGCACAGCTCTGCACTGGCTGGCAGAGCCTTTCAGCCAAGATCTGGCACGGTTCTGAAAGCAAGACCCCTT
Source organism: Stercorarius parasiticus (assembly GCA_013396915.1). Lineage (NCBI taxonomy): Eukaryota > Metazoa > Chordata > Aves > Charadriiformes > Stercorariidae > Stercorarius > Stercorarius parasiticus. The sequence goes on along the minus strand of VWZL01006221.1, from coordinate 77,014 downwards.
CCTCCAAGCAGGATGGGCAGGCTTGGGATGGGAATTACTGGGCGTGGAGCTATTTGGCGTGGGTGATGCCAGCGGTCAGCCTTGATGGTTACGGTCCATCTGCCTTGCAAATCTCTGGATGTCAATGTTTGTTCCACAGGGGTCAGTGGCAATAATGCCAGGAATGGGACATAGCTGTGTGTCCTAGCCTGGGCTAAGGAATCTGACCTGCTGCCCGCGTTGTTGCTTCATCCTGCTGCTGCCTTGCCTCATTACCTCCCCTTGAGTGATCCCGTGATGTCCCTTCCTTCAGCATTGCCCTGTGCAGTGGAAGTGAGGTGTGTGACCATCTGCTTTCCTGGGCACCCTCCCCATTGCAGCACCCCCTAGGAGCGGGTTCAGGTGGCTTCCCCAGGCTCAGCTTCCCCAGGGTAAAAAAAAGAGTAGGTAAAACCAGTTGTGAAGAGAGCTATAGTGCCCTGACTCCTTAGTGAGGCTGTTTTTCTACCATCCTAGTTGTCATTGCCAGGCATGGAGCCCTTTTGTGGTGTGAACCCCAAGAGGTGTTCTGAAGGTGACATTTCGGTGGGCTGTAGCATGAGATCCATGCAGTGGTCCTGCAGCTGGGCCTGCTCTGCTAGGCAGACCTCCTGACAGGCATTCAGCTCTTCCCTTCCATATGCAAGAATGTGTCAAGATAAAAATGCATGTTCCTCCCCCAGACTTTCATCCTGAAATGCTCCCTGACATGCTGGACTAATGAGGACAACAGATCTGCTGCTGTTGGTGCTTCTGTTCTCTCTAATTTGAAAATTGCCCACGGCCCATGAGAGATCTGGGCTGCGCACGATGCAGTGCTAGATAGCAGTGCTTGCACCCAGGTATGCAGGAGGTGGTTTTGGCCAAGCGAATTTGCCAGTTTTGAGTAGGCTCAGCCTTTGGAAGAGGATCTCTATCAGTTCCCTTTTGCATGTTACAAGACGCTCCCTGGATGACTAGGTAGTGTTTGCACTTAGCCTAATGAGCTGATCTTTCTCAAGTTACTTTATTTATTCCCCACTTTTATCATTGATCTCAATGTGAGAAGGATTTCAGCAGTAACATGCAGAGATAAGAGAGTGCACAGCGACAGTTGAAGGTGCAAGGAGTGCCTGGTTGACCTGAGGAAGGGGAAGTGCGTGCTCCCATGTTATGTCCGTGATCTGTCTACTCTGCCCATGCCTGATGCCTCTGAGAAGATGCCGGCTTCCCTTGCCTTGTAACACTACATTAGCCATGACCAAAGAAGCTGTGGAGAGGAAGATAAGGAGGTGGCTGGGCAGCAAGTGGTGCCCTAAAGTTCTAGCAGCAGATAAGCAATAGACTGAAAAAGGTAAAATGTTGAAAAAGATGACAAGGAAGAGACCCGCTTGCTGAGCTGTCTGACAACTTGCCTCGCCCTGCCCTCGGTGCCACACCGATGTTTGTCCCATGCCCTGGCAGGAAAGTAGCGAGAGCAGTGGTGCAGAGAAAGCCTTCCCTTCTTGTCTTATGCCACGTGCAGGGCATCACCAGGTTGGCTCAGAAGTGCTCCTTGCCTGGGCTCCATGGTGAAGGCTCTTGCCTGGTGCAAATTCCTTGGGATCCCTCCCTTCACATGGTGTGGACCATTTCCATCATGACTTTACACCATGTCTGACCTTGTGCACGTAGATCAGACCCCTGAAAACGCCTTAACATTTTTGGTAACTAATAAATACTGGAAAATGTTTTATTGTGGCAAGAAGTGTATAATGATGTCCGTATAATTAAGTTAAGTGGTAACTGTCACTGTTAATGTCACTGCTACCTGTCTCCAAACATATATACATATATCACTTCCCATTGCCATTCTTAGCCAGGACTGGACCCCAGAAACAAAGTGAAGAAGAAACACGTTCTTTCTGCTAGAGCCTGGGGAGGGGTGGACACTGCCATGGGGCTTCTGGGGGGCAGCTGGTCCCATGCAGAGGGTGATTTTGGACATGCAACACACGTCTGCCTCTGCTCCCTAAGAGCTCCCCATAAATTGCCCTGACTCCAGTGGGTGCTTTAGCGACTCTGCAGCAGCAACCAGATCTTTTCTGCACTGGGCTGTGGGTGACTCGAGTGTTGCTCCACCTGAGTCCTGTGGTCTTCTGCTCCATGACCTTCCCTGCACAGCAGCTCCTTCATGGCCGTTTTCAAATGAGGCATGGAGAGCCTGTGTGAGGCTCCCCTGGGATGTCTGGTGAAGGGGACTACTGTGGGACAGGGACACCTCTAACTCCAGTGGCCTTTCCCACCTAGGAAACACGGTATGGACTCTATGCGGTGCACAGCAGGGCAATTCCCAAATTCCCAAAATGCTCCGGTCTGAGAATGGAAGTGTTTAAGCCAAATACCCACCATTTCCATCCCCCTTAATTCTGGACAGGGGAGGGTATGTAGTCCTGGTCTGTTCTCTCCTACAGATAGCTTACTTTCCTTCCTTGGCTACTTTCCTATTTTAACCTTTTGAGCTGTATCTCAACCTGTGGTTGCAGGAGGGCCAGGTTCAGCTCCCTCCCCACTTGCAGAAACCTGAACCTGAATCTCTCATGACATCTCAAGTGGACTTGAGAGGGCACTGGGGTGAAGGGCTCTCACCAGCTCTCCTGCTGAAGGCCCTCTGCCACACTCTTTCTGATGGAAGCAGTTTGCACTTTCTCTTTTGGATTATTTCATGCAAAGTGAGAAAGCTTTCCAAAGGAGAGAAGTAGGAATCTCACCCATGGCCATCTGACAGTCAGGTGACCGTTAGCATGGGGCCTGATCTCTTCAGTTTTGGGTCTGATCTCTTCAGGGAGAGAAGAGATTTGAGTATGGATTCCTCTGATCGTCAGGTGAAGACCACTGGGTGAAAGAGGTGAGTGCTCACTCGTCTGCATTATATCTGAGGCTTGACAAAGCCTAGGGAGATGGAGTGATGAGCCAGGGCCTTGCCTGGAGCCCTTCTTGTGCACTGCCTATGTTGCAAGAACACAGTTGTTGCTCGGCCAAGTATGTGCCATTAGTAATTTCCATTACTTGGCTTTGGTGAGTGCTTTGACCCTGAGAGTTTTCAGTGTTCTCCTCCAAGCCTCATTCTTTGATGCAAAGTGTAGTCATGGTCATTGGTTCCCCTGACCAAGGAGGTCCATGGTGCAGAAGGCTGGTGCTGGTCTGCTGTGGCACATAGAGGGCTCCTCTGCAGCTGGACAGTATCATCACCTCCGCTATGCATTTGAGCAATTGTGTGTTGCTACCCACAGCGTCAAAAACCCTGTGAGGCATCAGCTTGTGTATCAAATGGGATTCTGGATCACCTGACTGTCACTGAAGCTTGACAGGACCAACTATGAGACCATTTTGTCAAATTCCATTGTCTTTTGTTTGACTTTGATGGGAACTTTGTGTTAGTAAGAGCTTTAATAAAGCCTGATCTTAATAATGTGACTCCATGATTATCTCCTCTTGCACAGGTCGCAGTGCAAAGTCTGTTTGCGTTGGTAGTAAGCAGGGATCTCCTAAACGCACCATTTGTGTGAGGCAGAGGTGTGAGCGGCACATCAGTCTTTTTGGGGAAAGCATGAGTGGAAGCACCTCTTCAGCGCTGTTTCACATAAAGGGAGGATTTGGTGCAGGCACTCCAGGGCCAGGTTTCCCTGGTCATGCTGCAGAACTAGTTTCCCGACCGGACAAGCAGGAGGTGAAGCCAGTCCGAGTGTCCCACAGGTTTGCATCTTGTGTCTGCCCAAAGAATTTTACCTGGAGTATAAAAGCCCACAGACTTTTGCCAGGTGTGGGTCCAGTCATCATCGGGAACCCAGTGGCTTGTGCAAGAGCCCTCTCACTCTTGCATTACATGCATTGTCTCACTGGTGGCACAGGTTTGCTTTCCATCTAGTGACTCAGCAAACTAACCTTGGCACAGAAAAGCCATTGTGTACTGAATAAACCCTAGATAACACCATTTTTGGAAGAAAAGGAGGATGGGTGGAAGAAGTAAGTAGGAGCAACCCCTCGCCTCTGCCCACCAGCCCAAACCCAATTGCTGTCGCAGCAGCCACCAAGCTCAGGCAGGCTCCAAGTGTATGAATTTGTCCTGATGCCACAGCCGGGCTTTGGCATGTCTATCTGTCTGTGGTACCTCCACTCCTGAGGACCTGTTTGACCTGATCTACGGAGACCTTGGCTGTAAATAAGGTCTCTTGAGTTATCCTCCCCATTCCCGTCTCCCAAGGAGGAAAGCTGACTCCCTGCTCTGCCTGTACACGCTCATGTGCCCTGTGGTGCCTGTGGTAACTTCTGCCTGACTCATTCATTTCTGCAGGACATATGGTGGGAACTCCCTCCTCGGGCAAGGCTGGTTACAGGGAATGGTGCTCTGGTTCCCTTTCCACATCTCACAATTTCCCTTTTGGTTTTATTACGCAGGGCACGGTTTCTGGTTTTCTTGTTAGTTTTTTTTTTTGTTGTTGTTTTTTTACACTAAATCTGCTGCCAGTTGTGTTGGGATGTGCCAGAGAGGTATAACACCCCTACATCTGGGTGTCATCCATTTAGCTCACCTTGTGTTGACAGCTGGTGCTTCTGTGACTGAAGGGAAATTGCATCAGTGCACAACATCCCAGCTCCTCTTGAATTCTCTTATGGTCATTCTCCTGGGAAGAGCTATTAGAAACTGCCTGCCTCCAAGTCTCAGAAATATCCCATGAGGACTTCTCTGCATTCGCTTTTCAGAATGTCACCTTCCATTTAGAAGTCCAGCCCATCAGCAAAACCAGACCTGAGAGAGGGCATTTCTCCTCTCCTTACACCTTTCAGTCTCCCTGCTGGTACAAGAAACTTCTCTGCAGATCTGACACAATGGACCAAGCAGTTCCCAGCATTTCTTCACCTCTGGGCCTTTCCATGGTACTTCAAAGCACAGCTGAAGCCTCACCCTTTATTTCCAGTGTATCATCTGCCCTATAAATTTATTGCTTTTCCTTTGTAATGTACATTATTATCACTGAAAACAGCAGCAGTAACAAATTAATTTCACTGAGATCCTTGCTGATTCGATCTGATCCTGCTTTTCGTCGGTGGAACTTTTGCAGATGTTTCCTGCCCTGAAGTGCTTGCAAGCTCAAAATCCTGTCCAAGACGTGTTGAAGCTGATTCAAAGAGTTGTACCAAAACCACAGGTAGCTTCGGGGATCCCCAAGCAAAGGTCCCACCTGCCTTCCCTATGGTGGATTGGTTGGAAATGTTGGGTCTAATTTAATGGGGTTCTTGGCCTTTAAAATCTATGAATCCTAAATCTTTTCCTGGAAAAAATCTGAATATTGGGGTACAGAAATGGGACATTTGGCCTCTGTTGTATGTCTTGGGGGCATCTCTGGCACCAGACTCAGCATAACATTCCCACTTTGTTCTGTTTTCCACCTTCTGGTGTGGAACTTGCTCTATTACTGTCAGTATTGAGAAGTTCCCCACGGCTATTTCCTGCTGATTTGAAATCAGAAAGCATCAGAAAAGAAAACCAGGCCTTTTTGAGCAATGCATTCAAGAGAAGTTTCTCATTTCTCCCCTCCAAGATGTGTTATAGCAGTGGATGGATGCCCCCTGCCTCTAGGCAACCCAACTAGAGCCAGACGAGGTACATGGTGAAGCGGTAGTGATTATAGGTCTGTTTTCTGTGGGACACATAACCTTCCCTCCAGTGCTGGTATCCTACAGGTGGGCTTGGAGCCACAAGGTAAGGTTTGGCTGGGAGCTGCTCCTCTTGGGCCGTCTTGGGGATAGAGATGCACTCGGTGGGCATGTTTGCCATGTGTGTGCCGCACGCCACCTTACAAGAAGGAGAGCATCCTCCTCCTCCTTTCCTTTCCTTTCCTTGCTGCACCTGGGATTAATTTTTCTTGATGTAAGGGAGCTGAGTGCTGCTTGATTGGGCCGTGACCCCAGTTTTATATAATGCGTTGCACAATGCACTTTATGTAATCGGAGGTTTCTTGTGTAATTTATTTGCAGGGCATTTGCCGAATCAAGGATGAGATTCGCTTCATGTTACATGGGAGAAGGCTGAGTGGAGGGTCACAGACAAGGTTTGCTGTTTCTGTGCTGCTCGCTGCCTGGGAGGGTGTAGTGTTCAATGGCTGGGAAAGCAGCTGTGTGTTCAGTGGCTCTTGGTCCATGTCCACCTCCAAAAAGGTCTCTCCATTCGCTTTAGAAAGAAAGAAGGCAGAGACTGGGTTTGTCCTCCTGAGGGCTGGGTCTAAAGGGGGCTCAGTGGCCTCCACTTTCCACCGCTTGTAGTGGGAGTCTCAGAGTCTCAGGCCCAGCTTTGCCCTTTGATGCCTCAGTGGTGTGCTTGGAGTTAGCCCTTGCCATTTCCTCGCCAAGGGGGCTGGATCGCGCCAGAAGGTGGGTCAGGAATGTGAGGTGAGGACGTGATTCAGGCTGTGAGCTGAGGATATGACCCCTGCGGCATGAGATTAAAATCCAATTCTTCCTGGCAGCTGCAGCCTGGGCACACATTCCGTGCCTGCCGTTCACACTGCCCATTGAGGTGGTTAATCCATCAATGGGGCCCCATCTGTGCCCAAGGAGTGGAAGCATCCACACCCAGGTTGTGACGGAACAGCTAATGGCCTGGAAACAGCCCATGCAGATGCCAAATGGAAGAAAAATAGCTATGGGGCCCTCTCATGAAACAGGCTCTGGCTCCGCAGCGCTGCTGGGTCCTTGTGTGGCTAGCGTGTAAGTTGTCCCAAGGGGTAGTCAAATGGGGTGCTGCAACATTGCAGAGCCTCCCTGGTACTCCCATCAGTCCTCTCCAGTCTTTCTGCCCTCCTGTTAAAGGAGAAGTTGAGTCCTTCTTGCTGAGATTGCTAGGGATGTGCTGCAAGCATGGCAATGGTATGGCATGGCTTGCACAGCCCAGCGAGGTGGGACTGCCCCGTCCATCTCACTGAGCACCAGTGCCCTTGCAATACTCTTCCATGCTACAGAATCTGCGTGTGTGAGATATAACTCAGGATTTTATGTTCTTTTGTATTTCTTTAAATTTGAAGTATTTCACAATGGTGGGAGAACCTGACACCTGGCTGTGTGTGAGCAAGGAGGCTGACGGGGTCATCAGGCGTGTGAACAATGTCCTGCATGAAAAACTACAGCAGAGAAAGCTGTAGGGCTTTGGGTGCTAAAGCACTCGCTCCTCAGACAGTTCAGGTCCAATCAGTAAGAGAGACCCTAGTGATTAGGAGATCCTGACACAAGCAAAAAAGATATACAGACAATTTGATGGACCTTTGCTCTGTCTTCATCTGTGACCTGAACTATCTGAGAAGCTTGATGCCAGTTAAAATATTCTTCAGTGTGAAGAGAAATAAATGAGAGAAATCTCATGGCGTGGGCCCTACCAGATCCTTCATGGAACTGCTTGGCTTCTCCTCACACCTCTGCAGGAGGTGGAGTGCCCTGGTCTGACCACCAAGCATGGTTTGTACAGGACACCCTACATGATACATCCCACACAACTCTGGTCCATGGGGCATTTCAGAGTAAAGATATTCGGTCAAAATTCTCCAGAATGAATTCTTTTGATAAAGCTAGAAGATTTCCTGAGGCTTCCCCTTCATCCATCCTCTTGTCTCTTGCTTCTATTTTGCATTGAATTTCAGCTTTCACTGAAGCGTGTATGAAAAGCCAGGATGACTCTGATGGGTTTCCTGGACACTATTATTGAGAGACACAATCACCTGGTTTATCCACTTCATCCATCAAGCAGCCAAGGCCCAGCAGCCCCAGGTAGATGTTGAAGCTTCAACTTGCTGGGAGCTTGCAGGGTCACTATCCTCCACAGGTGAAATGTGAAGCGAAAATAGGTGTTGCGTCAAGATGAGATTTTTGCAGTGAGGCAGGTTGTGCTGGGTAACGGCTCAGGCATCAGGAAAACTGCACTTTTTGCTTTTGCTTCTGGGAATCCCTGCCTGAACTTCCTTGTTCCTCAGAGATAACTGGAGCTGCATGGTGTCAGCATTGCAATCACACTCTCATTTGCACAGGTTGTTATGAAGCATGTACTATTTGGCTTACGTCTTGCAGACCAAAGGAATCAGGTGGTGCTGGGAGAATTTCCCACTCAGAAGCAGAGATTTTATTAAAAATAAACAATGATGTGACCCGTTGCAGATAGAACAGAGGTTGTCAGTAAGTTGTCTACTGTGGTGGTGAAGTCCCTCTGCGGAGAGGCTGAACTAAACAATGTTTTGAATAATTCAAATGTTTTTTCCCTTGCAGTTGGCATTACGGAGTTCCATCTGCCACAGTCAGAGACCACTGTAGGGTCAGCATGCCCAGCCCTGTCAGCTCTTTTCTCATCATTTTTGTTACCTCTCTGACCGAAGAGAAGGAATGCAATTTGAGGAGAATGACGCAGGTTTCGGTATGGATGCAGGAATATAAACAGAGGAGAGGCAGACAAACAGTTGGGTAGACTACAGCTGTATAGAAAAGGCTTTGCAGGTGGCTATAGTAATTATCAGCTGACCATAAGTCAACAGTGACATGGTGTTGAAAAAAAGAAAGGAAAAGTTAAACATCCCTGGGATATATAAACAGCAGCATTGTTTGCAGGACATATGAAATAGTTCCAACAATCTGTTAGTGTAGACCATGCCTACATGGCAGTAATACGACCAACTCCAGGCACTGCCCTTTAGGAAAGGTATGTACCAGTGGGAGAGAGTCCAGAGGAACGCAAGAGAAGTGATTGGAGGAAACATGACGCATGGAGAAGGACTGATGGGAGCGGGGTTGTTTAGTCTACAGCAGTAATTTTTTTGGACTGTGGTCTATTGTCTTTTGGTCTATTTTTAAAGGGTCTGGAAGAGGTGACTAAGAAAAGGAAGTTTCTATATGCTTTAGAGCTGTCTACCGATATCTCTAAAAAGGTCTGCACTTGCAGGAGAACTTATTTAGGGTCCAACACTGAAATGAGAGAGAGCGAACAACTGCTGTTGCAGAGAGAAGACTCAAAGAGGCCCAGTGCCAATTTTTAAATGCATAAAATTTAAAATGAAAATTTAAATGCATAAAATACAAGAAATAAGCTGTTCTCTAAGTTAGAGGGTCAGAAATTTAGGAGAGTGCATTGTAGCAAAGGAGATGGAGGGAGAGAAATCTTATGGATAGTAGGATCGCTAGGTGCTGGAATGTAGTCAGCTGGGCAGGCTTGAGATTCCTGGTAGGGAATCTCAAAGAACAGGCTAGATAAACATCTTGCCATAATCACAAGGATAGGGCTGACCCCTTCTTGGCTCTTTCAAGGCCACTTTGCATCCCAATTCTCTTTGATTGTGTAACTAACTAGCACTAATTTATGGTCACTGTTATTTAATATATTCATAAACACAGTTGAGAAGGGAGTGAGCAATGATCCAGTTGTCACATAACTGCTCACTTCCTTTTCTGGATTAGTAAAAGTACATTGAGCAATACTAATCCACTAATCCAGCCCCAGGTATTGACGAATTGCTAGGTAGACCTCCCCAAGTCTGTTTTTCTGTGATTCTGCATCACAGGACTGGCGTGTTGGTTCTGGGAGTTAAATGCAGTGGCCTGTGATACTCCTTTTTTACAGCACCTGATTTGATCCTAACTTTTCACAAGTGCTGACAAATGAACCTTCCCGAACATCATCCACCTCTCCCCTAATCTGCGCTGTCTTGAATTTTACCTGCTAGCAGCAAGACAAAAGGTAATTCCAGGAACGGCAGGCAGGAACCTTAGCTGTAATGCTATTGCTGTTTTTTGACAAGGATCTGATTCCTCTAAAAATACTTGCTGTGGCTTGAAGTAAGCAAAAGCTGCAGTTATTTACAGCCATGTCCCTATTTGCTAGCAAGGAGGGATGTTTGGAAGCCAAAGCCTTGTTGTAAATGTAACTTTTTCAGAGGGGCAGTGCTTTTTGCAGAGGAGGTTCTATCCCAGTTAAGTTCACTGCAGTTCGTTTGCAGTTTTAAAAGCTTCTTGTCTCTCAAATCCCTGACTGACTTATCTGAAAGACTTTGGTAAGTCAAGACACAGTTTTTAAGTTGGACAGTCATTATGTCTCTGGCATGCCCCACATTAGCCTCACAGCACTGATGAAAATGCACCTCACCTCAATGTGGACACCACCCAGGGCACTGACATGTGCTCCCTGGCTTTTCTTAAGGCTCTCTTTTAATCTCTCTTCATGGAGAGGGGGTTTCCACTCCAGAGAGTTTCCAGGATATCTTTGCCCAGGATTTACGGGGCAGCGTAACCAAAGGCAAAGTTATTTTGTAGGCTGATTTATTGTTCAAGTAAGCAGAAAGCAAACAGTGTTTCATGCTAGCTGCAACCCCTTTGCAGGAAGGCCTCGGAGGGATTACAGATCTAAGCGGGCTCACCCTTTTGCCCAAATTAGCAGAAGAGCTGCTGCAAGTGTCATCAGTAGCTAAGAGACCTCGCAGGCAGCAGTGCCATTTCCTTGTTGGAGAATCCTTATGGGCACGTCGAGAATAAACTCTTAGGTTGAACGGACAAATACAAGTGCTATTAATAAGTCCTATGAAATCAAAAAAATCCTCTAAGCCTATTATTATTCAGAAGAAGTCATCTAAAGACTTGTCTTGAGATGGCAAATCTTAGCAACCAGCCAAAGCACAGCCAAATCCTACTGTTTTTCTTTCCCATTGAAGTTTTGTTTGTGTTTCTTCTCCAGGAAAACATGTCCCAATCATGAGATTAACAGGGATATACTGAATTAACCAGAATGTTTAAAAAATCCATTTACATCTATAAAGGTGTCGTTCTGATTTGTGGGCAGTGGTTTAGATGCTTTGCCCCACCCAGAGACAGAAGTCTCTGATATGTCATTTTGCTGAAACTTCGCTGAGTCTGACAATTGTGCTATGTGATAAACTCTTTTATTTCTGTTGTTCCTCTTGCCAAGGTTATTTGCAGAGAGGGTGTGATGAGTGCTGAGGGATGAGGGTAGAGGACACATTTACATGTTCACTTCAGAGCTTTTTTTATGATCGCTTCTTTCCAAAGACCCAAAGAAGAAAGAAATTACAATTCTTTTATACCTGTCTGGATTTGAAGCAAGATGTTGTGTTGCCTCCATGTCCTTGCAATAAGTCAGTGTCCTCATTGGTGTTAACTTTCTGAAATTTTCAGCTTATGGCTTTGTGGACTCTTTCATTCTTACATAAATTATTTTTGCTTCTCTTTTTTTCTTAAGTAGTGAAATCATCTGAATGGATTTCAATTTGGTGAGATGCCATTCTAGATTTTTTAGGTTCTTACAGGAGTGGAGATTTTGTTCCAGATAAACTGGACAAGCTTTACTATTTGTATAAAAGTCCTCCAGCATGCAAGCTGTCTTTTTAATGATATTAATTCTTGAAGAAAGTCTTGACACTTAATTTCTTTTTAAAAATCCCACCATCTTCTCTTTCTAACATCCTTCAGACCTTTCTGAATTTCTAAGGAAGATGTCTATGTACTGCTAGACAAATAATTTCCTGATTCTTATAGATACTCTGTGTTCTGCTGGTGATCATGCTAACAATTGTTTTTTTAGGGAGTCTGGCATATGCAACATAAACCCTCCCAGATTTACATAAAAAGGCAGTGAAGGGGTAATTACAAGGCTTGTATAAGGTGAAAAAAAAAAACACACTAAACTTCTTCAAAGAGTTTTGTCATCACAATCAGTTAAGGAACAACAAAGGCTAGTTAGAGTCTTGTATCAGAAAGATAACCAACGTCTGTAGAAGCTTTTCCAGCCGTCTATTGGTTTGAGATATTTGGGGGATTCAAAGTGCCTCTAGAAGAATATACTTTCCACACAAGATCTGCAGCACCTTTTGCCCATACTTAAACTAGTACCTTTCTGAATGTAGGGTCTTTCTCAAACTAGCACCTTTCTTGAGCAGAATGTAAGCTCGTGTTTTTCAGACATAGGTAATAGCCCTAATGGCTCTAATAACACTCTCCTACATCTTTGCTCCCAGCCAACAAGCCATGTAATATTTCTTGCACAATAATAGCTCATTGAAAAACATAAATATCTTGCAAAGCTTGCTTTCCTCATGCAGATGTTGTGTCTACACTAAATCTGACGTCTTGTATGTGTAGGAGTTGCCTTCCCGAAAGAAGACATTAATTGTTTCCCTGCCTTTTGGACCAAAGGGTCCCTGGTTTTATAACCTGTTATGTATAGCAGGTTTATAAGTTGCATGTAAGGATTATTTTCTGGCTTGTGATCAAGCTCAGGTGAATGTCTTGATCTGCTCTTTTGTGTGTAAATTACTACATGCTCCAGCACCATATCTCAACTGGGAGGTGACAATTAAATGAGAGCTTCCTAAACCGCATCTCAAGCTGCCTGTGGTTTTCCGGGTTTCCTTGTCCACCTTGGTATAAAGTAGCTCGAATTCCTCATGGTTTCCCCACCGATATGCAAGCACTGCTCTCCCAGCAGTGCTCCAGTTTGCACGCACCCCTGAGCTGCAGCAAAGACTGGTCTCAAGAGGTTCAGTGAGGGCATGTCTTAGCACTGGAGATACAGGGAGTGCCAGCTCCTGGTAAACCCAATGCTGCAGAGGTGGGAGGTCTTGAAGAGCCTCATTGAGCCATGCATGGTCGTATGGAGCTGAAGACGAGGCACTGAAGTTCCCCTAAGAAGCATGAGCAGTGGAGGAGTCTCTCTGCAGGAGGAATTGAACTGTGGGGGTCTGCAGGAGGAACTGAGCTCTGGGGGGATTTTCTTTAAGCAGCTTGCTGGGGACATTGGGACTGGCAGCACTGAGTCCTGCCCCTGCGTGGGATGGGGAAAGAGGTGTTGGACTGAGCATGGAGAACAGGAAAAAAGTTGGAAGTGGGCCTGATTAGCTTTTTACTTGAGAGACATTCCAGCAGCCATGCTAGCAGGGTGGGTAGGGATGAATTTTCTCTTCCAGGTTAACAACCGAAACTGTCTACTTTTAGACAACATGAGAAAGAAAGGCCTAAACTCAGGAGCAGGAAGCTGTGGAGCTGATGGTGAAGGATTTCCCGCATGCTCTGCCTGCAAATTGTGGGAAGATTGGGGAATAATTGGCATTAGGTGGTAACTGCTTCCATCCCATAAGCAGGGGCACAGCAAACCGTGAAGCTTTCTGCTGAATGGCCTGTTGTGGCTCAGGGTTTTTTCCTGAAATACGAACCCATCCTCAAGGGACTCTGCTCCAGCAATGAGGGGCATGGGGGAGCAGTTTGGGTAAAATAAATGGAGACGTGGCTCCCGTGGCTCAATTTTGGGTCAGATGACACTAGGCTTGGCCCTAAATGTCAGTAAGAACCTTGTGTGCATGCCTACCCTTTGGGTAGGTCTCCTTTCTTGAACCCCTTCAGACTATTACGCAGCAGCTTGATGTGACTACTGAGCATCCCCAGCCTGGGAAAATGTCCTTCAGCCCTGTGAAGATGGGAATCTTGCCTGATGGTCCTGGTTTATCCCACTCAGGGCTAGCTGTGGAGGCATCTCCTCAGGGAGGGAATGGCATATTAAAAAAAAAAAAAATCTCTGTGAAAGTAAACCCTGTCTTCCCTTTCTCCCATCTGCTGATGAATAACGCTCTTGCATCATGAGTTGGCAAGGTCCCTGCAGCACAGGGTGACCGAGGACAAGGTGAGGTGGCACTGTGTTGGGGAGGGGATGGGTGTGTGGAGGCAGGCTGGCCTTAGGTGTCTGGTGTCTCAGCCTAGCTGGGCATGGCAGAAAAGTTGCGGGTGGCAAGGGGAACAGGCACCTGGTGGGGAGCTCAAGCAGTGGGGTGCTGCTTCCATCTCTCCTGGCTGAATCACCTCCATCCTGTCACCTGGGGCATTAGTCAGGGAACTGGACAGACAGGGTGACAGTGACTCCTTGCTTCTTCCCTTTACCCTGCTTGCCTTGCATGGGCTTTTCATCAGCCCCTGCTAGATGCCTGCTGCTGGACGTGTGTGTCTCTGGTTCCCAGCCAGGGCCTCGTGCCTCTGGGTTTGTGCAATGCTTGGGGTCTTCATGCTGGGCTTCTGGCAGCTGGGAGATGTGCTCCAGGGAGGTTGCAATGCACACCAAACCTCACCATTTGAAAACTCCAGGCCTTCTTGTGGATCTGTCCTGCGTCCCTCTGGCTTGTCTGTGGTTTTTCACAGGCACGGTGCCTGCAGTTGGACACTGGACTCCAGTTTCATCAGCACTGGAAAAAACAAAACAATTACTTCCCATGCCCCAGTTCTGGCTCTCCTGTCCTTACCACCCACATGATAGCCACCCTTTTTTTCCCGGGCACTATAGCCTTTTAGTTTGGTTTATTAAAGTCATTTATATTCTACCTGAGCCTGTTCTCCAAAGCCCTCCTAGACTCACTTGTAAGCCTCTTCTTTTTCTGCCTGGGAATCAGTAAAAACACAGACAAAAAGGATGCCCAGGACTGGCCACACTGAGCATCCTTTTGAGACATTCCCAGATTTGACAGCATACATCGCACAACAAAGTTTCCAAGCACAGATTTTTTTTAACCAGAAGTGCAGCCGCTCTCTGTTGATTTTGTATTAGGATTTCATGCAGGACAGTGCCAAGAGTGGTATCTCATCTCCTGATTCCTCCCAGACCATGAAGTAATCTGCCAGGAAACAGGTTTAATTTGACGTGCTTTCTCCTCAACAAATCCGTCTTGTCTGCACCTATCACCTTGTTACATTCCCAGCACTTACAAACAGATCAGTTAATAGGGCAGGCGGGGATCTTTCCGGATACAGAAGGTAGCTTGACCAAGGTGGGGTTCCCGGTGTCCTCCTGGGCCTGCTTTTTAAAGATAGATATTGTGTTTACCCTGCACCTGTCCTATGGGAACACCAAGAGATCTCAGAGATAATTACTAATGGGTCCGAAGTGTCTACAGCTGCTTCCTTAAGTACCCCTGGCTAATTAGACGCTGCCCACTGGGCTTCAACCTGTGTTTTTCCTATTCTAAACTCTTCTCCCACCCCTTATTAACGCTTTCTGTTGTCGGTAGCTTGTTCCCGTTAGCCTTTTCCTACATCTGAAGCTTGGCACAGGGCACACCGTCAGTCACTTGCTATTTGTTCCCTTTTCCTGTAAAAAGCAGCTCTGCATTTCTTCATCTTCTACTTACTCCCAGTGTAATTCAAGAACCTTTTCTACAGAGCCCTCTAGATATCTCACTGACTTCTAGTCCTTTTCAGGTTCTTCAGCCTAAGAAGTTTATCCCTTGCCCTCCTGGGCCTTTCCATCATGCTCATCGTTACTCGTATGACAGCATTTCCATTTCTTGTGCAATTCCTTTTTGATTCCCAGATAACCAACCGGTGTCTAATGCTGTCACTGTCATCTCTCACTGTACTTCCTCTCTCCACTGCACATCAGGAGGCACAATTTGGCTTTGTGTGCTTAATTAAGGGCATGTTCGTGTGATTGCAAGAGAATTAAGTCAACACATCATAAGAAATTACTACCTGTCAGATGAAACATAGTAACTGACTCTCTCCTTCTGTTTGAGCCTGTCCTGGTTGTGAAATTAAATGGGTTAGTTTAAACACCTTCATGGCTGGGTTAAGCAAACCCTTTTTATTACATTTGCAATGCACTAGTCTTTTGTGTATAGTCAATTATCACATTAATTTATTGGCAGTAATGCCTTCTGATGCACTAATTGATCTCTTGTGTTGAGTAAACACATCCATAATGTCTTTTGGTGGCATACAGGCTCTGTTGCACTTGTGTTGTTCATTTAGATTTCTTTTTCTCTAAGGCCAATTCCCCAAGTTTGCTGACTACTCCTTTTTTGAGACTCATTATCCAAGTTTTAAATCCCCTCTGTGGAGCCTACTGTCCTTATTCTGCTACTGCCACATGAGATACGGTAGTACAAGTGTCGTGGGAAGGCTGCTGGAGCACAGTTCAGTTTGAACTGAGGTATGTATGGAGAAAAACCAAATCCACTTTGTCTTTTCTTCTGTGGCCTCCTCCAACCCGCAGAACACAGAGGAGAGTTTCTACCTGGGACCCTAAGGGCAGCTGTCTGTCCTGTCCCTTTTGACACATAGGCATCTTCCAGTGTGATGTCGTTAGTCAGATACAGTAGAAACCTCATAGAAGAAGAAGTTGTGGGATCTGATAGATGGCGGAAGATGAAGATTAAGTGGCCTCACCATCACAAGGCCACTTGTATTTCCTTTCTTCTCCTTTCCTCATCTTGGCACACATTTACCTTACAACTCTCACTGTGGCAGGAGACCCAGCTAGAACAGAGATCCGTGTCATGTGTAGTTGGGATATTTGCATGATTCCAACTTATTCAAGGGTCTACGACAATTTGCAGATGCATTTGATAAAAAATGGCTAGGCCTGGTCTGCTCTCATAAGCAGATCTGTGTTGGGGAACACAGAAACACTAAAAGTAGGTCCACTGAATCTGTAGCACTGATGAGACCTTTTTCCTGGTGGACTTCTCTTGCAAGGGAGGTTAGGGGTTTAGCTTCTCTGCAAACACAGAGACGGGGAAGGAGACATGATGCTGCAGGGGGTGTGAGGGAGTGTAAAAGCAGTGAGTTTGGGAGCCAGGACAAATAAGACAATAGATGCAGATGGGGTGGAGTTGCTCAGATGGAAATCTTCCTCCTCTTAGCTAAAGAAGCATAAACAGGAAGATGCTGTGACTCATCATTTATTTATTTTTGCTTCTTGTTGGACAGTAAGAGACAGATTGGATGTCTGCAATTTACTTTCTGATTCTGCATTCATCAGGGGACCAGGAAAGTTAGCTCTTTAATGATCCCTGCCATAATCCCAAGTTCCACACCCTGGAGTCAGTAGTGTTTATGGCCACTGGTATGTCTCCTCTCAGGACCTCCAGGCAGAAGAGACAGAAGAGAATCAGACTCCAGGCCTAGAGTGGGGCACAACACCTACATTTTAATCCATTTATTTCTGTTTAGCACAGTTTAGTCCTACTTATACTGAAGCCATTAAATCTGTTCACTTAGGTTTTATGATTGAGCTAGAGTTATAATGTGGACATGATCCAGATTTTTTCATGTCTATAAAACAGGTCTTGCAAGAGGCTGTAAGAATAAATTCTGCTTCTTAAGATTTTCAGTCAAAGCTGGTAAAAGCACTCAACATGGAGCTGGTTTTTGTAAAAAGGCAACCCAATAAATGTGGGTTGCTTTTGGAAATCTGGGTCCAGACATGATTACGAGGCTTTAAAAGTTGGTGCTTTTATGAAGTTTTGGAAATACATGGTTCCAGGTGGTTGAAGGATGGGAACAAAAAGGGCTGTAGCTTTGTAAAATAATACCCCTGAAAAATCAGTCCATATTTAAGTTGTTTTTTTTCTCTCTGAATGGTTGAGTTCATCCCAAATGCACAATGGGATCCTGACAGTGCAAAAGACTCGGCAACATCTCAAGGGGGTGATGGAAAGTAATAGGGAAGAATATTGCTCCTAAAAGCAATGTTGCAACCAAGAGAAAACAGTGTTCCTGAAAGAACCACAGTCACCATCAGAGCATGTTGCTGAAGTTCTGTGATGTTCAGGCTGCACAAACTGATTCCACCATAACCAGGAGTCACTGGGGAGCAATTTATGAAGAGGAGAATGAGCACAATAGACTCATAAGGTATCGATGTGGTAGCTCAGGTGTCAGACAAAAGGCATTTGAGTGCCTGAATAGCTTTGGGCAAATGCTCCGACTCCTCAGAACTTTCATCTGCAATATAAGAAGGAGACTTCCCCATCAAACTGGGGAGTTCCAGACTGATCGTATCTCAGAGACACCCTGAAGCTTAAGTGTATTTCCTTAGGCTAGACCTCTTTGTCAGAGGTGGGAATAGAATCAGGATCTGAGAAGAGACATCATTATGTCTCTGCGTCTCAGAGAATAGCAGTGATTTCCTGATGAGAGCTGCTTGTTTGCTGTACATCTCTGGTGGGGAGTTAGGCAGAAGTCACAAAGCAGAAAAAAAAAATCATAGAAACATAGAATACCATGTTGGATGGCAGCTTTGACATTGGTTCTCTACCATGGTGAATGGTGCATGAAACACAGGGGTGTTCAGTGAGGCGTGTCTGCTCTCTCTGCATCTCATCTGCATCTCTCAGCTGCATCACTATTTCCAGACCACAACACAGACTCTAGGGAGTCCTCTGGCTTTGTTCTGTAGTGTGTGGAAGACATCATATTAGCACACTTTTTAGATTAGGCCTGAATGGTTTGGGGCTCTGGATGGAAGAGAGGAAATAGCTTGAGGGCCCCAAGGGCCCCATGTGCCCCCAGACATAAGCCAACTTGTGTCCTGCTGATACTTCTCCATGTGAAGAGAGCTGTTGACTGTTGACAATGACTTGTGCACATTCCTGCTCTGCATCTAGTTTCATGGCATATCAGCTGCTCCATCTTTCGTTTTACTGAGTAGCACCAACTTGTGTAACTCCCTTAGACTACAATCTTATAGTCACTTATATTAAAAAAAGACACCTGAAAGCAAGTTGACTTGGACTTGTGGATCCTGCTTTTGTAGGTCAGAACCATTCATGTTCTCCTGAGGACTTGTTTAGGGAAGTTTATCCAGCTTCCCTGTCTGTACTTCCCTGAGTGTGTGAGTGGGAGAGCTGCTGACAGTATATGCACCTGGCTCTGAAACGACCTGCGGAGAAAGTCATCATGGCTCAGAGGCAGCTGGCGCTCTGCAAGCAGCCAAGCAGGAGCCACAGCCACAGGCTTCCCAGTCGCTCTTTCAAGCCCTCACAGGGAAGATCATTTTACATGTCAATGTAAATTCTAGGCTGCAATTTGAGGTCTTTAGGGATGCTAGAATGCATAAGGGATTTGGTAGGTCCTCTGAGGTCAGATTGTAATTTGAAGACACCTGTAAATGCCTGAAAACCTTTGTAATGTAAAGCCCTTCATCATCCGTGGCATGGATTTCCCAAACCCAACCTCTGCTTTCCTCTATTAATCTCTAGGATCCAGGCCACCCTTTTCCCAAAACTCTGATGTTCCTCCATGTTTTCTCCTCCTCCCTTCCCCGGTGCTCCTTGCAAACACAACTCCTCTTAATCCAGCAGTGTAAATCCTTCACCCCGCCTCTGAGGCCTCAACAAGCTGCATCAGACTTAGTGCCCCTCATTCCTCTTCAGGGTTCTTCCTAAATCTCTCTACTGGAGTTTGCCTGGAATTGTCTCTTTGCCAGTAAAGTCAACCTCTTTTGCCCCATCAACATGGTCAGCCCTAAACACCTATTAATCGGAGGGTATCACCTGTGGGGTCCTTGTTTGTGGAATACCCACCCTGCTCCAGTCTTCTGGCCACCAGCTGGTTCAAAGTCCAACCCCAAACTCATTTCTATCATCCTGCAAAAATTTGACCAAATATGACAAAATATTAAGCTCAGTTTCCTCTTAATCATTCTGACAAGTTCTCCATTCCTGGATGATGCTCTCCCTACCTCTTTCTCTCTTGCCCCTCATGTGTGATTTATTATCTTTGACAATGAGGTTTTCAAGTGTGAATGTTTTCATTGTGAGGATAGCCTATGCTTAGAACAACTATTTAGTCATTCACAGTAGTTTATTCCAGCTTTGACTACTGTAATTCTCTGTGGCACATGGTCTCTCTCATGAGTATGATTTTCAAACATGTGAATCATTGCTAATCATCCATTTTCCTAACTGGATCTTTGTCAAGATGAGTTTTTGCTCATCTCCATGGACTTTGAGTTTGCATGGCTTTGACATGACCAGGGCCTAATTTGGCCTCGGCCCTGATGTGTCGGGTGCCTTTGCACATGCATGCACACACACGTGCACATACACGTGTGTCACTGTACAGGATTAACTGGACTCAACACCTCTATCTTCATCAGCTGTCATCCTCCTTCTGAGTCATGGCTGAGGCAAATAAACAGATGGTTTTGCTATTGGCTTCATGATAATAAGTAAACAGTAATTAATATTTTGCAATCATATAACTCCTTGAATTAGATGATCTGAAAGCACTTAATTAACATTAATTAGTCATCATGGCATAGCCCACATGAGGTAGATAAGATTTTATTGTGCAGAAGGGGAAACTAAGGCAGAAAGGAATACCAGGATCAGGCAAGTCAAACTCCTGTCAGAAGGGTTTGCAGTGCCTGGGTGCTTCTCAAAACCTTCTGCAGCCCCATTTTGAAGACACCAAAGGTGAAGGTAGGGATAGAATGTGCAGGGCAAAATCCTGCCTTCTCCCCACCACCCCTCCGATATTCAGGACAGAGCCCCACAGGGTTAATTGAGACCCCGATTCCTGCCAGGTTGTGCCTGTCTGCTGTTTTGGCTCTTCCTACTTTTGCTGCTGTTTGATACTTTGCAAATCACTAAGACCCCAGTGAAACAGCTGAGATGGGCATCTAACAGAGCCAAAACATTAGGGTAGTTCTGGACCTTGGCTGGATCTGGCTTGGTATCTTAGAGACATTTTTTCAGTTACCCAGAGATAACATTTGCCAAACCATCCAAATGACTTAGGAGTCAAAGTCCCTGCAAAAGTGCATAATGGCCAGCTGAAGGACCAGATATAGATCAAAGTACTTGGGTAAACGAAGATGTGTCTAGACATTGCGTGGGATTTAGAAGTTCACACTGATGTCTCACATCTGGGCCTTGATTGTTGCCTAAATATAGATGCCTACATTTAGTTGCCTAAAAGTACATGCGCAGGGCTCTTTGAGATCACCTGGATGTCCTTCCTGACTTCTGGATGCTCGTTGGAAGGACAAGGCTTTCCTGAAGGTCCCATGTTGGATCTGCCAATTGGTTTAGGTACCTCAGGGAACCTCAGAGACATCTAGTTTTGGATAACTGAACTGTGCCCCAAATGTCCAGCTTAACGGCCTATGTTGTCCATGCATGTCCAGCATGCGTTTCATGATATCCAAGCGTATTTCTCTAAGGATGTAGCCCTGTCTCAGACACTGAGTAAGGTGATGTGTGCACCCTCTGTAAAGTCTTTAAAGTTTCCTGGGTGAGAAATCTAAACACTTTGTTGGGTCAAGTTCCTATATTTACCTCCCACTTCTGGACCCAAGTCATTTAGGAGCTTTGGAAAAGATCTCTATCTGCTTGCTGATGCTACACCTGTGCACTAGGATCAAGGTCACTGCAGGTCCTTCTCACTCCAGCGTTAGCACTCTTGAAATCAGTATCACCAGGAGGATTTAAAACCAACAAGTCAGACACTGGTCCCCCAAGACTGTCACTCATGGTCCTGGTTTCCGTTAATGCCAACAGACTGGACTTCATTACTTGCTTATGTGTATGTCTTGCGCAGTTAGAGGAGGTCTGCACAACAATGATAAGGGAAGATCGGGGACAGCTGAGTGTCCCCACACTTTGTAGTTAAGCGGACGTGGGAACTAGGTGGATCTGCTTTCTCTTCTGGGAACTGCTGTACATCTTGGCGATCTCAGCCAGAGACGCATATGCCAGGGAGTCTACCTGCTATAGGCAGGCTCTCTCTTCTCTGAGTGTTAACCTTGCTCACCAGTGACTTATGTGATTGACATCCTTCGGTAGGATTGAATTAGCAGCTCTTTATCTTAATGGTCTCACTGTCAGTGTACAGAGTTGTATTGTACAATATGACCTGGACTTGAACGTACATCACTGGGTGCTCTGATACAGCGAACCTAGGGAGCATCGTACGGGGGACCTACAAGATTTTATTCTGTGTCTAGCCGAAGAGGGGGCAATGCCTCACTCCCATGCTCCCGTCCCAAGGAATGAAGGGACCTGAATGAACTGCCCAAGATGGAGGGCTGTGACTCACCCAGGAAAGCTGAGGTCATGATGGTCCTTTGGGGAAGGATCAAGCTGTTTGAAGACAAATGAGGAGCAGCAAGAGGAAAACAGAAAATGCAAGTGCTGCTTATCAGTTGAGCACTGCCTATTGCACATACCAAAGGAGGGAAACATAGTGAGGACTATATCTTCATGTGTAAACTCAAAAAGTATTTTTTAAACCAGTGTTGTTTGGGTGAACTTCAGGCTGGCTCTTCTAAAAGGAGGGCTGTGCTTTAAAGTCGTAACGAACTTCTGTTAATGCATTCATCTGGAGCAGTTCTCTGTGGCTAAAAAAACCCACCCAA
The DNA here is from genome assembly GCA_013396915.1 of Stercorarius parasiticus. NCBI lineage: Eukaryota > Metazoa > Chordata > Aves > Charadriiformes > Stercorariidae > Stercorarius > Stercorarius parasiticus. Next base: position 54,819 of record VWZL01006221.1, on the reverse strand, counting down.
CTGATCAAAACCCAGGTCTTTTACTCACTCCTCATGATTCATCACACCCCCTCCCCTTCCACCAGAGCAGAGGGAGTCCAGGACAACCAGACGGTGGGAGGCCCTGGTCTTGTTATGAAGCGGGGCTGAAACATATTTTGCCTGAAGGTCTTCATGAGTATTTGCTGACAACAGAGGATGGGGTGAGACTCATGTCTCTCTTGGGGCTCAGCAACAATGCCTGTCATGGTTGATACATGCTTGTTTCCCTCAGATTCATTTCTTTTTGGAGCATCTCATCCTTTCTGCCTGTCTTTTTTCCCTCCACCAGGTCCCCCTGCCCAGTTCAAGACTCTCAGCCCCTGGAGCTCTAAATTAGTGCCAGTTCCCTTCTTCTTCACCTCCCTATGGACACACCCCCACCTCTCCTTTTCTTATTCTCAGACCCTTTATCTGTTGAGTCTCAACTCCCAGTTTAAGCTCCTGGTTTAAAATGCCTCTGTGCACAGCTTGCTGGTCCCAGTCCCTCTGCCACCTCTCCTGAAGCCCTTATCAGCTGCACACATGCCTCCTTCCTGGCCTCTGTTGCAGATGCTGCATCTCTGATGCTAGGTCTCCCCATCCGTTTCCATGACCTCCACAGCCTGGCAGTCCCTGTCACCTGGTCCAGCCACCCCTGAGTCCCACTGCCTTCTCATCTGTCTTGTTTCCCTCTGACGAATCATGAGGTGGTCTCTCCAAGAAAGGTTTTACCTGGCATCACATCCATATCCTCATCCCTTTCTTTTCCATCTCCTTGCCTTGTCTCCCTCTCTAAATCCCAGAGATTCCCTCCACCTTCCCAGTTCTGTTGCCACTAGTGTTCATTTCAGTGTATTTGCCCCTCTGTCCCAATCCGGACTTTTCCCCTCAGATAAATCTCCTTCCTTGTAGACACCATCTCATGGAGAAGAGTATGGCCAGAGGAGGTTATCAGACCCTGGTTTTCATCCCCGGTGCTCACCTTCTGCCGTGGAGCCATTAAGAGCTGCCAGCTCGAAAGAACAGATCCATTTTCTCTGTTGGGAAGGTGTGGCAAGCGGTCTTGTCCTCCCTAGGAGCTACAGAAAATGTCAGAAAACAGCTGGATGAATTTCAAACTTTCAGGGGACTCTTGTCAGCAAGAATGTGCCAAGCCTCTGCTGAGCTCACCTGAGCTGCACCTGGACATCACTAGGGTGGATTTTCACTAGTGGGCAAAAGCACTTACCTACATTTCTGCCTCCCAAACACATCTTAAGTCCCAGATCCAAGACAGGTCACCAAGGCTTTTACAAGTATAATATTGGGCAAAAGCATAAATTTATTACTAGCCTACTTTTGGAAGAGCTTGAAATTGTCTTCTTGTCAGAGAGAGGTGCTTGAGGCAAACATACAAGGCAGAAAACGTCCAGCCGCCAGCAGTGCCTGTTTGGCAATGCTACGGGCAAGCCTGGGAGCAGAGAAACAGGTTGCGCTGGCAGCTGTGCCAATAAGGCACAGCAGAAGAGCTTGTGCAGGCAGATGTTTGGGTGTTATGGGCAAAAAAACCCTTTGCCCCAAAGTGCTTGCTCTGTCACAGGTCCCTCCACTACCTGTGCCAGACAGGCTACCCACCATGGCATGTGAGGACCCACCGCATCCCACTCCCACCCTTGGGATGCAGGCGCAGCTTGGCTCCCAGCACCGTGGGCAGGATACCCACCTCTCCTTGCCCTGCCCTGGGCATTGCTCCTGCCCTGTCCCTGCGCCTGGTGGGACACGTGTGCCAGGTCTGTGCCTTGGGGAGTGTGTGGGCCTGCATCCTCCTGATGTGGGCAGTCTGGCTGTGTCCGATGGCGCACGTGTGGTTGTGAAGGAGGAAGGGAAGATCAGTGGAAGAAGACTGTAGGAGCCTGCAATGGAGAGGATAAGGAGAAAAATCAGCTAGACCTGATGGGTTGGTTGAAATTCTTGTTTTGGGCTTGGGACAAAGTGTTTAAGCACATATCTCATCCTCTGGTGGAGTCAGAGAAGTGTCTCCCATTGCAGCGTGTGGCCCTGCAGATGCATTCTGTCCTTCATGCAAGGCGATCATGGGTGTCCGTGCCCTGTGCTGGGGTAGTCCCTGTCCCCTGGCTCAGGAGATTGCTCCATCTGTGCAGCTCCGCAGTCAGCAAGAGATTAATCGCCCCCAGGCGCTGCCATTATATAAGGGAGGGGAGGCAGGTTTCCCAGTCATAAAGGTGTTGCACAATTAATTATTCTGGCTTGGCTCTGTATCCCTGGAGCTCAAGGATGCCACACAACATGACTAGTGCAGCACAGGCGCAGCTCGACTGAGCCTCAGGCTAGCAAATCACTTCTGCTCACATCTTTCTCTTTCCACTGAAGTGTGCTCCTGTCGAAGGGGGACGTGACGGAGCACGCTCTGGAGCAGCAGTACCTGCAGTCAATGGGCACCTAGAAAAGTCTTCCAGCTCTTTGAACTGGCATCTTCCCTCTCCCCCTAGAGACACCCTCCTGCCGAGCCCACCAGCCCGCTTGCCCCAGGATAGACAGCACCGCCCTGGGGAAGTGCGAATCCCTGTGCCCAGGCTGCTCATTTGTATTTGTCTGGCTCAAGGCTAAAAGCCGTTTGGCTTGACGTGCTTTTCTCCTGGAAATTAAAGACCTTGTATTTTTCTCCCCACAGTGGTATTTCTACCCTGCCTCTCCATCTTCTCTCTGAAAGGCTGAACATGTTGAACTCTCAGCTTCTTCCTGCAAAGGGTTATTTGCTTTAGCCCTCCAGTCAATCTCCTGGTGCTGTCTTCAATGTCTTTAACTTTTTATCATCCTTCAGAAAAGTAAAAAAACCTGAAACCCCACAGCCCTGCACTTGTCAGGGCTAGGTGCAGATACTCCTGTCTTATTGATCTGCTGTCATACAGGGTCCACTTCCCCTCCTTTCCACATGCTCCAGCCAGACTCCAACTAGTCATCAAGGAGGTCAGACATTGCAGTGACAACCTTTTCAATGCCATGGCCTTTCAAAAGCTGGTCCAGGTGGCCAGACAAGTCACGGGATGGTGGGGCTCTGTACTGGCTCTCCAGCTCTTGCAGTTACATGACTATGGTCTTGGCAGTCCTGGTGGGGAACAGGGATGCAGGACCAGAATATCATTATTGTTGGAAATCCCAGAACTAAGAAGTGGATCTTACGCCCATCCAGAGTCCTGAGCAGGGCTCTTTGGACTTCATTGCAGCTAAAGTTTGTAGCCAGAGAGACTGAGCTTTGGTACACACACAGTGTCTCTGCTTTCCTCTGTCTTCTTTCCCATGAAAGGAGGCAATAGCTGAAGTATAATCCCAGGCAGTGACCAGAGCTCTTACACACGCTAGGGCAGAGCCCAAACATATCTTAAAAACCACCTGTAGTGTTGCTCACAGGTCGATGGTGTAGACTACAAACAGGGGAGCATCCCAGGATCCAGGGCAAACAAGTTTTAGGGGCCAAATTCTCTGCTGCTGAAAGCTGAAGACACCCCAGTTTACACACATGGAGGATTCAGCCCAGAATTTCTTGTTATATAAGTTAACAATAACCTTAAGGTGTTGATTTGGAGCACATCCATTGATTGATGCATTGTCCCAGAAACAGGGATGGAAAGTTGCCTGTTTACCAAGCCGTGAAAACAATAGTGATGAAAGACAGAGCAGCAACCTGAGTTCAACAGCTCCAGCAGCTGGAGGTAATAATGACAGATGTGATCATTTACTGTAGAGGTCCACGAGCTGGTTTAGAGTTTCATGGCCCAGAGTCATCCTCAGGGCACTGCGCATTCCAGAAACATCTCCGAGGCACCTTACGGTAAATGGCAATAAGCAGAAAATGGTCAGGACTGGTGTCAAGGGAGTAATGTTTCTCTCCAGACTCTGGCGAAAATCCATTTCAATGATTAAAAATTGATTTCTTTCTAGATACGGGTCCTTGGGAAGAGTTACCAGCAATCAGACCTGGTTGCTGGGCCTCCTGGGCCGCTCTCAGCAGGGCTCTCTGTGGTGCCACTTGAAGTAACCCACTGGGTTGTTTAGCCTGAGTGTACACCTGCACCTTTCTCCTGGGACACCACTGCTGTAAAGGCATGATGCCTCCTCTAGGACATGGGTCTTTATCCCCCATTTGATGTCCTTCTCAAAGGTACATCCCAGTTGAGGGGTACTTTGCCTCTCCAGCAAGGGGAACGTGGATTGTATGTGGTTGCAGGTTGCCGAAGTCCTCTTGTCTCTTGACTGAAACTAACGAAGGGTCTTGGCCCATTTCTGAACAAGCCAGGATGGGCTGCTGCTCCTGGGAACAATATGAGACACAACAGCAAAGGGCTGCAGTCCCACAAGCAGGTGCCACCACCACCAAGGTGATTCCCTCTGCTACAGCTTTGCCCTCCCACATGCTCTGGGTCTGGATCCTTCTGGGCTGCTCAGAGCCCACGAACCTTGGCTGAAAACCCAGCAGTGTTTGCTGGCTCTCTGAATGAGCTGACTGGACAGCTTGTGCTTGGAGGCCTGCTGATCTCAGCTACCACCCTTACACCTTGGTGCTGCGTCCACAAGGCATCAGGGATGGACATGGGAAGAGCTGCAGGGTGCTCTGCTTCATGCTGCAAAGCCTCCTGTTCCAGCGGTGGGCAAGCAGGTGGCACAGCTCCTGCTTCTCAAGGATCTCAGGTATGCTGAGATGGCAAACCCCACCTGATGAAGACTGCTGCCTCTCCTCCCCTTTGCTCTCCTAGAGAAAAAAAGCAAAGTTTTTCCTATACAGGTTAATAACAGCCTTTATTTCAGTTTTCCCGTGACTTCTTTGGCAGCAGCCAGGACCAAGTCTTCTGGCACATCCCTTGTGGAAATCTCCCACAGGCAACCAGCGTGTCTTATTCCTCCCCAGTGGTCCACACTGTGGTATCCCACCAGGTTTTCTCTCCCTCTCCACCCTTCCCTCATTGTTGCTGACTTGGCATGCCAGGTAGAGGGATGAATGAGCGGTGTGATGGCCATGCCAAGCCCCACTCCCTCCTTCTGCACATCATCATTTCTGCCAGCTGAGTGTATTCATTGTGGGAGGGGTGGGAGAGCATGTGCGGAGCCAGGGTTGGTGCTCTTCGTAAGGGTTTTGCAAGGCTGAGCGGATGCCCCATCTGTGTGCCTGCAATAGATACTCCACAAGCCACAAGCGAGATGAGTGTAAGTGATCTTATCTTGCCTTTCAGTAATAGGTATCCAATTTGCTGACTCCAGTTGCCCAACTCAGGTCTGATTCAGGTCTCCGTGGGCTTCCTGCAGGATGTGGTGGCAGGAGGGGTGGGTGCAACGTCTGAGCGGCGGACTCGGGAAACAGGGGTGGACATCAGAGACTCATGACCTGCACCTCGCAGTAGAGACTAGGGAGTTTGATACCCAAGGTCTGCAGCTGAAGAATGGGTACATCAGTGTGTAGGTTAACAAGCAAAGCAGGAGAGATGCTGCCTGTCCCCAGAGAATCCAGAGTTTCTGCTTGGAAAGCCCCAGCCACACACAACAGGCTTACACTGACAGATTTTGCTGGGAAATGGTTTCCCAAGCAAGGTGTGCGGCAAGATAGCTTGCTACAGGGTGGGAATTTTGGTACCTTGGCAGCATTGCCCTGCTCCTACAGCCACACAATACACATGGTGCAGCAAAGTGCCTGGGATGGGGAGACTCAGGGCCGTTGCCAGCCCGTCCTGGGGAGGGGTAACCTCTCCTGCTCTCTGGGTTTTCTCTGCTCCCTGTGCCACTGCTGCTCTTGTCACCTACCTGTTGCTCCTTCTTCTCCAGTATGGAAGTGGACAGAAGCTGTAGTGGGGATGGGACTCTACTGTTGGGATCTGCTGGGAAGGCTGGAGCCAGAAGATGTGGGTCTGCAAGGACGATGGGATCCTTCTCCTCTGCATCTCAGAAGGGAGAGAGACGCAAGGGCTCTCTGTGGGTGGAGGAAGAGGACCCCGTGTTCATCCCTTCAGTGCAGTCTGCGCTTGCCTCCACCCAGTGTTGCTTTGAGGTCTCATCCTGCCTTCACCAGGCTCTGGCATCCAGCAGGGCTGGGGGTTTGCTTGCCTAGGGGAAAAGGGGTGTCTGACCACAGAAGAAGGTCGTTGGAATTGGGAACTGCTGCTAATGCTGGTTACAAACGCAATGGTGACTCACGGGAAAGCATGTGTTCCTTTCTGCTGGTTTCTGACCCCTGGACACCCATCCTGTTCCAGGGCAGGCAGCTTCTGTGGCTTCTGGTCTGGCTCTTCTCATCATCTGGCCCTGTGCTCAGATGTAAAGGGTATGGGGGTATCAGGGTCTGCCCGTTGGGCTGCTTTTCTGGACATGTCCTCCCCTCTGCTTCCACAAACCACTTTGATTTGACAGTGGGTTTCTCAAGATAAAACCCATCCGTGCCTTGGGTCATGAAGCAAACTGAGGCTTGGATTCCCTGTGTCCACACATGGGAACTAATGGATGTATTCCTGAGCACAGGATTAGGCCATTTCAGTGCTCTAGTTTAGGACTGAAATTCTGAATATCTCCTACACCCAATTTTGGCATCTACTTTTGCTGAGTCTTCTTAGGACTTTCAGTGTGTAAATCCCCACTTTTATTCCTTCTGGGCAGGCCAAGAAAAAAGAACCCAGGACATTTTTCTAAGGAAATGTTGGCTCTTTACTCTTGGGATATTCCATGTAAGCCACAGGGTCAGTCAACCAATGTAACTCCATCCAAGTGGAGGGAGGGTAAGACAGTGGATCTCATTACAACAGCATTTAAGTTCTTTGTTTTTCCCCACCATAAGATCAAGCCTTCACTGAAGCCTCTAGAACCAGTTCAAAAGCTATCGCCCCAAACCAGCTCATGCCCCATGCCTGCTGATGTCCGTCTGTGCAGGAGCTGTGAGGTGAAGGACATTCTCCCTCTCTTTTGGAGAGGGACTCCCCTGGTGAACTAGGGGGGTGGGTACTTACATCTCTTTAGACTTTGGGTGTTGCATCCACTGCACAGCCCAGCCCTTCTGTTTACAGCCCTGTTATCTCCACAGCCGCGGGCGCTCGTCTCAGGTGGCTTGTCCATGCCAAATCCCTGTTGCATTATGGAATCTCAGAAATGCCCATTACAATGGAGTTCCTTAATGCCTGTTTGCTTAAGGATGATGTTTAATACCTAAACTACCCAGGGGAAAAAAAAAATAGGCCAGTATGGAAATTCCCCCAGCATCCAGGCTGATTTAAAATAAGCTGAAGGAGTGAATGTCCCAGAGAGGACAGCAGACTCTGTTCTTACTTACAGCAAGCGTAGGCAAGTTCACTTTGCGTTTGCAGAGGTGGATTGAGGGAGTGTCTGGGTGAACTGGTAGTTAAAGTCCTTCAGCAGCCCTGAAGTCATTAGAGACAGAGATTGTAGTTTGCTCCAAAGGTGCTTTTACAGTTCGGGAGCCTGATTCTTTTCTTTGAGGGTGCAGGTTATCAGGAATTCCCTTGCAGAAACCATATGAAGGCAAGCAAGACTTGGGAGTACAGAATTGGGTCAGGGTACAAAAAAAGCAGAAAAAGAGTTAACTACTTCAGGGAACTCCATGCCTTCTTTCAGACTCCTGGGAAATGAAAATGTCTTCCTGGAATTGGAAAATATCTACAGAACATCCATGCCCTCTACTCTCCAGCCTAAAATTATCCATGGCTGGTTCATCCCTAGTTCTGCCAACACAAACAGTTCTTTCACTTCCTGATATACTTATTGACAGCAGTATGTCCAAACTTGGCCTTGGGTTTGCTGCATTACCTTATTTGAGCAGTTTTGGCCCATACTAGATTGGAGGGACTCCCTTCACCTGCTTGTCCTTCTGATATTTCTTTGCACCTCTTCCACTTTCAGTTTGTCTTTCTTGAGCACAGGTGATCTGAAATTCATGTGGTATTGCAAAGAGAGCCCCTGCTGTGAGTTGTGGAACAGTATTAAGACTTCCCTGCTCCTATTGCAACTACCTCACCCCATCCATGGTACAACTACCTTTGCATTTTGCACGTCTGCACCTCCTTAGAGGCTGGGGGTGGCTTACACCAACTATGTGTAGCTGTCTCCTGCTGGGCCAGTTGTTTTGGGCTTCCTTTATAGCCAACAAAGAGACTCTTCTAAAGTGATCACATGGAGTAGAGATCTAAAACGACGTCTAGATGTTTTTTGCTCTTAAAGTGATCGTTTCTGTGCTCAGGGACACCTGTGCTGGGAGTACCTGTGGTTATGTTGGAAACCAGGCACACTCTCGATTCCTGGACATGTCCTCACCTGGTAGGGAAAGTTCTTGTCATTGCTCCTGACTCACACTTTAGGCTGCTGGAGTTTCACCCCATTTATGTGTCTTCTGCCTTCAGGGTCTTTGAACTCTCCTGCTGTGGTGCGCAGCAGCAGCAGCGTCTCCAAGTCAGGACTGGCTCTGCAGCTCTCAGAACAACTGTCTACACAGAGCAGTTTATGGCAGAAGCTCCTGCCAAAACCCTGTTTCAGGGGAGCTGTTTATAATAGCTTTCCTTTCAGATGTGTTATTAAAAAACTTTCTTCTGGAGCAATTGGTGCTTTTCCAGTGTACAGTAGTTATTCTGGTATGCAACTGCTTATACTGGAAAATGGCTTCTCTACAGGAATGGCATGTGATGAATGATGTTTAGTCCTGTAAACTAGACCGGCTTTGGGATGAGGAGGAAATCAGACATGACAAGGAACTGCCAGTGGGAACAGGCAGTGGGCCCAAACTCCAGTGTAGTTCTGGGGGATCCATCCCTATGGAACACTTCTGAATAAGAGGTACAGACTCAGCTCAGGGTCACCTTTTGCTCCACTTGGTCTGAAGCAGTGGATTTCATGAAGAGCTGTTTCAGGGATTTTAAATATTATTACCACTAGTATATTGTAATTCAAAGTCCAAACCCATTTTGCCAACTTCCAGGCCTCTCTTAGATATCCAAGGAATCTAAATTAGGATTGCAGTCTCACCTTAAGTTTCTCCAAACACAGATGCCATCCACAACCCTCAGCTGTGTAGGCTACCCCTGTTCCCTGCAGGAATTTCTCCGGTTTTCTCACTCAAGGTGGAGGCCTAAGCAGACCCAGACGTGAAATGAACACTGGGCTCTGCAAATCTGGAGATTCAAGGCAAGATGTTGAAAGCACTACACTCAACCCTCCAGCTAGAATCATTTAGAAAGCTTATAAACTTCCAACCCACTCACATCCTATCCTGCCTTGCTAGGGAAACAATTATTTTTATTTTTAATGAAATCTTCTGAACAGGTCACAGTATTGCTCTGTCAAGTGGATCATGGGAAGGAGATGGTCAGAGGTATCTCCCAAAGGGAGATTTCATAAGAACGATTCCTGTCATGCTTTGACCCAGTGACCTCTCTTGGCATAACGGCTATTGCACCAGGTGACCCAGCCATCAGTGCAATGACTCATTACAGATTTGTGTGATTCATGCTTTTCTCCTTATTGGATTGCACCATGCATCCTGGGATGGGTGAATCAATTTGGCTTGGACAAGATGTGGAACCCATCGACCCAGGTTTATCCATTCAGCTGCTTAAGGAAAAGTCTGGTTACTTTGTTAAACTTGGTTTTTAATAGGAAAAATTACATTGCTGGAGGCTGATTCAGCACTCTGCAGAAGCCAAGGAGTTTATGAGCCTGAATTTATTTTGTGTCACTAGAGCCAGTAGGAAAACAGCTGAAGAGGAGCCAAGGATCAGTTCTTCCTTTAAAATTTCACCTGTGTTTTTCCCCCGGAGTAGAGTGATGCGTGAGGGAGCCAAGCGGCAATGCAAACAGCAAACTTGGAATCTGGGTGTTGGTTTTGGACCATGTCTGGAAATAACAGCCTGAGCACAGTGAGTTTTTTGTGGCATATTGTACAGTTCTGCGGGAGGTAAAGGAAAGGAACAAGAAAGTGACAAACTTTACAGAAAAGTGGTCAGTTGGACTGAGGTCAGAGGGCATGGGTTCAAACCTTGGTTTATCCCTAGCTATTCCCATATTTGTGGGTCCCAGAAGATATTGGAAGAAAAGATTGAGATTTATGGAATTAGCACAAAAGAACAGTTATCTCTGGTTTCCTGCTGAGCTGAGCTTCCTATTTCTCTTTGAGTCTTCTTCTGGGCAACCAGCAGCTTCCATAAACTGAAGTGTTACATTCCTCCCCCTGCCTTCCTCTCCCCCTGCCTTCCTCCCCTCCTCTCCCCCTCAAATGCCTTAATTTTTTGGTTTGACACTGCACAGATTGACAGACATAGTTCACCTTAGGCACTGTAATGACTGGTGTTTGAATCAGGCCATGATTGACAACAGAAGTTCCTTGATTGGGCTTCAGTAGCTTTGGCACCACCACCAGGAGGTCTGGCATGAGTTTTTGTGACAGAGGTTTGTGACATAGCCTTTATGCTGTGAAATATCATCTTTGAATATCCATGCAAGACAGAGCTAAAGGCATGGACATCTTGCTGTGTCCACCCCACAATACGGAAGTCCAGCAGTTCTGAGGTCCTACCTTGTTAGTTTTACTGCTATATCCTTCCTTGTTTACTTTTACTGACTGTGGACTTCTTCTAACCATCAAGATGGGTACCAGTACCCTGTGCACCAGTTACTGTGGGAGATGGGCTTGTTTGGAAACCTACTGCTGCTGACACACATCTTTAATTGTTTAGTGCTTAGGTCATATGTTCCTGGAGTCCAGCTGAATGTATGGCAGGACAATTCCTGCTTTGGCACAGAGAAGCTCCAGAATTGGAGTCTTTCAGCTCTTACACACGTTTTGATTAGCTATTGCTTCTGAAAATATCTTCCACTTCTTCCAGCGTTGCATCACTGCCCCTTCCCCAAGCGCCTTCCTAGATAATAACATGGCTTTCTGTTGGGAAACCAATTGCATAAGTCCCTATTGCTCATGTTAAGTCATTGGATCTTGGGCTGCAGTGATTCACCCTCACAACGCCCCAGGAAGGGAATTCGAGGTCACTCTCTCTAATTTACTGATGGAGAAGCTGAGGTGTGGAAAGGTGAAGGATTTGCTTAGGGTCAGGTGGTGAGTCAGCCGTGGAGATGGTGTTGGAGCGCCCACCCCACCCTGGCTCCTTGGGCTTGCGTCTGTCTAGACTTTTCCAAGCACCAGCTTTGATGCTGGTGTTACCACCATCTTCTGTTGTCAACTTGGGAGCCTAGACGTGTCCCCTCCCTTCACCAGTCATGAGGAAATTTCTGTATCCTCAACTCATAGCCAGAGGTGCTCAGATGCTGCAGACAGGAGAAAGGTACCTACCTACCTGGGGAACATCACATCTCCCCATGCCTCTTGGTCCTCACCAGTCTCACTCTGCTCTTATGGCCCAGAGTAGTCTTATGGTGGTCTTATGGGTGGTAGGGACACACCACCAGGGAAGGAACGGGATCCAGGAACCAATCTAAATAAATTTCAATAAAGCTACACCACAGAATGTGGCATCTGCACACTGGTGGTTCAACAAATGGCAAAACAGCCCACGGACCTTAGGAACTGCCGAAAGGGAAAAAAACCCCAACAGACCGTTGCACTTCTGGCTGTGATAGCTTTGCTACAGAGTCAGGGTGAGAAGGACAGAGTGGAGTATAAAGGAGAGGGGAGAGCAGGAGGAAGCAAGGCAGAGGAGTGGTTGTGGATCCCCCATGGCTCAGATGATGCACAGCAAGAGGGTGAGGGGAGAGAGAGGAAGAGAAGGTAAAAAGCACGTCCCAAGCGCTGGTTTGCAAACCCCAGCTGCAGCGAGCATGCATGGGGCAGAGGGAGAGCTCGCTGTAGTTCAGATCCCATTGATGCTGGTGATAACAGACCAGGCCTGAGCGTAAAGTAATACGGAAAGTTTCCTGTCCCTGTAATTATGTTTGGACCCAAGTGTTTCTCTCCATTTGATTCCTCACACGTTATTGCTTTCTTAACGACATTCCTGACTCTACTCCTTGGGCTGGCTGCAGTTTCTGTACGAAATAAAGGCGCATTCACCACTGCACTAAAAAGCTCTGGTTTTCCAACAGGAAAGTCGATGGTTAAATAAGGGGAAGAGGAAAAGCCAGGCATCTGCATCTTTGCAGAGGAGGTGGGGGAACAAATCCAGGAAAGGGTCCCCTTCAGTCCTGCAAATTCAGCCCTGCTGCTCTGCATCAAGCCCCGGTGAGTCAAAGAGCCCTGGGAATTTTTACTACTCACTTAACAGAAACCAGATGCCACGAGTGGCACGCGTCCTGTTAGCAACCCTCACCCCAGATGCTATGGACTGGGACAGCTTTCATTCAGACCATCCCATAGAACTGTCCCAGGGTGATACTGGACATTACTGGACATTACTGAGGATGAAAAGGTAGCAAGGATTGGTTCCTGAGAGGATAAGTGAGTCGGTGGTCTCCTTGTCAAGGTCCTATGACAAGGCATTGGCTCTGCACTTGGAACCTCTCACCACTTTTCTTCACAGCTTTCACAGGGACTGGGCTGGAAATGCTGTCCCAAAGCCCTGGAAGGAGCAGAGAAACTTTAACAGTACACAAGGGTTTGGACCTAGATGCAGCTTTCCATGGAGAAATGTCCAGTCTTGCTTCTTGACACCGGCTTCCACTGGGTAACTTCTGGAGCCAGGAGGTGGCTTGGCCTCAGCCTGCCGTACAGATGTGGGGGATCAAACCCTCCTGCCCCATGATGTTGCTGCAAAAGCACCTGCAGCCTCTAGGTCAGCACAGGAGTGCTCATCACTTTGCCATCCTGCAGGAATTTGGGAGGGAAAGAAAGCTGAAAGCAGGGTACTGAGGTTGCACAAGTGGGTTAAAGTACCGCTCGGTCCACGCATTTAGCTTTTAGGACCTCAGCTGGAGCTGGAGAGGGGCAGACACGACCTGATGTTTTAGGTGGCAAGTGATGAAAACAGCATGGGTTTGAGTAGGACATTTTTGTCACATTTTGTTCCTTCTTCTGAAACTCCTGAATCCTTTGCTTACCTATGCAAGCAATAAAGGAAATGAAGAAAAACACCCACTCTGTCTCACGCTGAAAAGAAGGAGAAAAAAAAAAAAGCTAAGTTGGGTCTGAGGAGCGGGTGGAAGGGGTGTGGTTACCCAGGAGGTGTGTCAGGCATCGCTGAACTTATTTATAAGCGAAGGCATCTCTGCTGGAGAAGAAACCTCGCTGAGGCTTTGTCAGCTGCTGCTTTTCCCCTGACACTGCTCGAAGGGCACCTCTGCTGCGATGGGGAGGCAAAAGGATGTTCTTGCTACTATTGAGGAGCACCTGAGGATCAGAAACAAGCTAGTCCGGCAAGCGCTGGCCGAGTGCCTGGGGACACTGATCCTGGTGGTGAGTCCGTGCTTCGGTGCGGGATGGTCTCCATCCCCTGGGTGCAGGGGGGGGAAAATTGTCCTGGTGACGGGGCCGTGCTGCTGCCAGAGTTTTCATCAGGGACGAGCCCAGCTCCAGTGCAACCTGCCCCGTGGGGACTGGAGAAATCTTTATCCTCAGGAAAAAGATTCGTGCAACTTGTCATAGGACGAGCTTTGGTGTTGCTGGCAAAGGGTGGGCTCCGCAGAGCTGGGCGGGTGTCTGGGGGCTTCCGTGTATCTGAAAGTGCAGGGAGCAACAAGTCTCTGTGCAAGCATCAAGTGTTTCGCTAGAGATCATGCAAAACTTCCTTTCTCCCTGCTCTGGAATATTTTCTTGGCACTGAAATAACTTCCAAGGGTTATCACCCAGGGAAGTGAAAGCTTTTTCCTCACCTCGCTTTGTTTTCCTTGTGCATCCTATGGAGAAAAAGTAGCCAGAATTTAAACTGTTGCAGTGGGTTTTTTTGCTGTTGGCTGCCTGTTCCCCAGCGTCTTATCAGCGGGGCCGCACGATGCCTGTGCCGGCTGCTGATCGGGACCTTGCACTTGCCATGTGTGTGGCAGCGCCGAGCTGTCAGTTGATGTGTCCTTAAGTGGTAAACGGCAACAAAACTCTTTTAGTGCTCGGTTTCCGAAGTGATGGGATGTAAGGGATAAAGCGGGGTGGGTGTCTCTATAAGTGACTTGGTTTGAAGGTGTTTTGAGCAGCCCTGGCTTGCTTGGAAATCTGAGGCAGATGCGAACAGTTAGGACAGGGGTGTGTGAGGAGCAAATGCTGGCGTAGCAAAACTGGGGTGGGGATATCTGGCTTCAAGCATCTGCATCTGAAAGTGCAGGACTCCCCAAGAGGCAGCGAGCCTGTTGCGTTGATGTTGCAGCAGAAAAGGATTGGTGTTCACACAGTGAATATCTGTGGGGGAAAATTTCTCTGAAGCGGTGGAAAGCTGGGGCAATCCTATCAGCTCCAGTGGAGTGACTGTAGGTTTACACCTCTCTCTAACTGGTGGAAGATTTGATGAAGCTGCACATGCTCATGGGGACAACACAGAAGGACCGACACACTACCTTATGTTTTAATAAATAAGGTTCTTTTTTGATGAGAAAGAGGAGACTACTGGGTCTTGTGTGGGAGGATACGGGTCCCTCTAAAATGCTACCGCTCTTAAAAGAAAGCAGCTTCGCACAGTGCAATGTCTTTATCATCAGAGTGACCCACCTTTGGTGATTTCCAAACAAGTCTTGTTGATTTTTCAGGGAAGGATTATTCGGGATTAAGTTGGGTAAAAGCTTATAAGAAAGTGATTAACAGGTAGAAAGTTGTGGTCTGTGAATCACTGATGTTGCTGCAGTTAGTCTCAGGACTGAAGAAAGGTAAGGCTTGTAAGGAGGAATAATGTTTCCTGCTAGCTGACTTAATATTGCTGGAGAAACGAAGCAAGCCTTTAGCCATGTGGATCTGAGCTTTCAGAAGGGCTTGTGATCCAAAAAATGTTCCTTCTTCCAACTGCATTATCTGGTATGACAGAGACTACTTTTCCCTACAGCCGTCTCTTTCTGGGACAGAGAGGAGCTGGAATGTGCTCAGTGCCCGAGGAAGGATTTGGTCCAAAATCATAACTGGTGTCCAAAATGAGGGCGGTAATGGGCACCCATCAGCCAGGCTGGACAATGCACTGGCAAAAGCGGGCAACACTTGTCCCTTGTCCTCAGGAGCACCACACCTGCTGTGTTTTAAAGCCTGTGTGTGTGTAAGTGTACAAGCAGATCCCTCACTTTCTTCAGGGATTCCTGGCTGGTGTCTGGGGGCAGGGAAATGCTGGTTTTAGTGACACGTTCAACTCCATCTTACAGGTCTTGTAAAAGTGACCTGGGATCTCCTGCAGCAGCACTGCAGTGGATGGAGGACTGCAGGTAGTGCTTCCACGTGGGAAACGATGGGGTGGGGTGGTGGGAGAAATGGCAAAGTTCCATATGTGGTGAATGCTCCTGGGTTGCCAGCAGACAAAAACAGGGTTTACAGAGAGGGAAATGGGTTCCAGCGCAACAAGCCTGCAGCATGGCTCTGCTGGGCGTCAGTCCCCTTCTGCCTTGGAGCTGTCCCAGTCTATTCTTTTGTTAATGAAGTGATTCTATTTATTTTACTTTAAAAAAAAACAAATTTTTTTTTGCTCCCTAGCACCCCAATTCTTTTGCATCTTTTTATTATATCACCTGCCTAAAACCGAAAGCGCCTTGAAGATGATGTTCTTCCCCTTTCAGGTGGCCTGGGTATTGGTTTGAACTGGACAGTCCCAGGAGACAGATTGTCGTTCCGTACCTTGCCAAAGCCCCTGCTGTCCCCCCACCACCAGCAGGCTGAGCTGGGTGTGCATGCATTTAGCTGCATTTGAGCCTGGTAAATAACTCTTACAGGCTTCAAACAATAAAATACCCAAGGAAAGACATGGGATCCATGAAATTGTCTTCACGGGAGATGGAACTGATTGAACATAAATATGCAAATAGGTCCAGACCAGAACAATATTAGGGATGGATTTAAGGTTCGATATTGTTCGCACTGAAATCAACTTCCTGAGCTGAAGGGAAGGAGACTGTTTAAAGTTTGCAGCTCACTTTAAATTTCACTGTGTAATGTAAAACTTGCCCCACCGTGGATATTGGCACGGCTTCAGCTTCTTCCCTCCTCCCTTTCACTCCTGTAACGACCGCAGTGTGCTCAAGCTCTTCTAGAGCAAAGCGATTTCAGACCCCTGCGAAGTCTCTTTGCCTGTAAGAATTAACCTGGTGCTTGATTTTATTTTTCTTATTTTTTTAAGGAGGTTATAAAGACAGCAGAATGTTAAAATGAAATAGTGCCTCTTTTTTTCTTAAGATAAGATAAGAAAAATAATCCAACTAAGGCAGCCAAGCCCTGAATAGCGCAAAGACGAGGTGCTCTTTACTTGCAAGCTGCTTTTGCTGTGTACAGCACCTGGCACAACATGGTATTAGTGTGCAAGTAGTGTCCTTTCTGTTATAAGAATAGTAATGCTGATTCTACCTTTCCTTGGATAATTAAAATGACTGTCTTTTTTTCCCTCTTCAAAATGCACTTTCCAAGTGGTACTTTAGGTTTGGACTTTATGCCTATGTCAGAAGCACCGCTTGCTGGCAATAGTTAAGCAATGCAAACGCTAAAGGCATTTTCCCAGTGGCTTGCTGTTTGTGTTATTACTGTAGCAACTCACTAAAGCTGGATTTCCAGTGTGCCTCCCTTAAAGGCTCGATCTGTTTGCCTTGCTCTGCTGGCTGTAAATACCAAAGCTGGCTCTGTTTGGGTTTTACATTTGCAGGAGAAGGAACTCATTGTTTACAATTGACTTCCAAGTCAGACTAACTGTGATTCACTGCTGTGGAGGCACAAAGACAGAACAAAACAATTCCTAACTGCTTTTCAATCAGGGCTGTCTTGACTTTGTGGCCAGGTGGGTGCTTTTTGGAGTCTGAGTGTGCTGCAGACCACAGAAACCAAAGTTGCAAAGTGGTTGGGATGATCAAGGCGAAGGGAGCCTCATTGAATGGTTGGCAGTGCAGAGCTTAAAGTTGCCGCTCATCCCGCGGCCGTCAGGGGCTGCATGGCAATTCCCGCAGCCGCTGTTTGATTTGTGCTGGTTTGCTTGAACCCAACTTGTCGCATTTGGAGAATGTGATCTTTTTTAATTTTTCTTTTTTTGGTAATTTTTAAAATTTCTGTTTTTTCTTAATGCTTTGCTAGGGTTTGAAAGGGGTTGGAAACCTTTGCTGTGAGCGTGTCGAGCGCTGCTTATCCCCCCCTGCGAAGGATCTGCGCTGCTGAGTGTGCAGGCGTGGGAAATGGCAGCGCTGCTGCTCTCCCTCACCTCTTCCACCAGAAGAGCTCAAAACTCTTCACTAACTGTCCAAAACTGTCCCTCCTTGCTGTCCCTGTGCAAGAGCAGGAGTTTTCTCCTTCTTACTAACAGGACAGTTCAGGCACCAGGACTTGCCCTCAGTGGGAAGGCAGCTTTTCCCCAGCAGTGCCCAACCCTGTGAGCAAAACCCCACCAGTTGTACAGGTCTTTCTAAGAGCTAAAACCTCCTGATCTGAGGGATTCTGATTTCTGAGGGACATCAGAACAAGCGTTTTGGCTTCCATGGTTGTGTCTGTGGGAAACAACGTAAAATAGTGAATTTCGTCTCTAATGCCTGACTCCTCTGCTGACGGTTGCTCAGGTTTCTTGTGCTGAGTGACGCTTGTCTCCCCAGCCTTGTGCAGTGTTGTTGTAGCATGTGGTGTGTGTGCGGCACAATTTTCCTTAGCCCCTCTTATCTCTTGAGTCCTGCAGCCCTGCCAGGCTCTGGGACAGCACGAAGTGCAGAAAGAGCCGTAACATGACGGACCATCTGTGGCTGCTCTTCCCCGCAGAACTGCTTCAGTCCAGGGTGGTTTCAGCCGAGTTGGGCAAAAAGCCCGACTGTGGGTTCTAGTGTTTCTCCTTGCCTTGCAAGGACCAGCCTGGTTGCTCAAGGGTTGCTCTAGGGAAAGGCAAAAATGACTGTGCTCCTTGCACTGTCTTTGTGGCTGATGGAGATTGTCCTGGCTGCATGGGCCATGGAGTTGAGGAAGATGTCTGCATGCTATTTGAGCAGAAACAGCAATGGGGATGGATCTGTTGTGAGATCTTCCCAGCTGAGTCCTGCTCCTTGGGGAGGGCAGCAAGGGGCCATGGGGGAGACTTACAGTGCCTTTAACCCCTTCTTGCATTGAGCTGCAAAGGATTTGGGAAGTTGTTTTGAACTGTCTGTAAAGTGACAGTCCTCTGCCCACTATCTCCCAACCTCCCCCTTGAAGGGAATGAGGGATAGCCCTAAATTCCACTCAGATATGAAGAGAGGGGTCCCTTTGCGTGTCTAATGCTTACAATCTTCTGTCAATACTCAGTGTCTTTTCCTTCAGAGTAGACCCCTGGTTTGGCTGCCCTTCTGGCATCTTCCCCACGAACAGAGGACAGTGAGGGCTGACCAGCCTTTCCCAACCGCCAAGGTGATTAGGGTAGATTTACAGCAGTCTCCTTGTCTAATCCCTCGTTTATTTGCTGGCTGAAGAGGAAGCTTGTAACTCAGGTAATAACACTCCTCCTGGGCTGCGCCAGCAAAACTTTCCCATCTTGATTTAGAGATCAGTCTGTCTGAAGTCCAAAAGCAAGTGCATCCAGGCCTTTTTTGTTGCACCTGAAGGTGTGAAAAAGCACCCCAAAGAAAAGAGGAGACAAGCGAAGGAGGAAACTTGGCTGTTGTGCAGGGGAGTGCTGAGCACTACCTTTCTCCCAGGTTCATGTTCAGAGCT
The DNA here is from genome assembly GCA_013396915.1 of Stercorarius parasiticus. Taxonomy (NCBI): domain Eukaryota; kingdom Metazoa; phylum Chordata; class Aves; order Charadriiformes; family Stercorariidae; genus Stercorarius; species Stercorarius parasiticus. The sequence goes on along the minus strand of VWZL01006221.1, from coordinate 36,074 downwards.
GCTTTTCACAAGGTCTGCCCATAAACTCAGGTGGCCTCACTTCTTCATTACCTTTTTCAACTTTTTTGTGTCCTTCAAGGTCCTTTCCTACCAGCCCTGACTACCTCCAGAGCTTTCTTGTCTCCAGACATTAAGATGGGGTGTTTTTACCTTGGGTGACAAAAACCAAACGGCCAGTCTCCAAATGTGCCCTGGACACAGGGAGTTTAAGGTTCCCCTGAGTGTGACGTTTCACCCAGCGACCTGCTACATTTTCCTAGTTTTTCTGCTGCTGCTTCTGGCTATCCCTTCCCTTGTACAGGCTTTGGAGGTTGTCAGCCCCTCCACCCTTGAATCAGTTCAACTCATGTATCCTGCAGAACATGGGTTGTGTTATTTTTCACAGTGCAAGGAGCTGGATCAACTTGTGAGGGAAGAGGAGAAGCGTCCCTGTTGGCAGGGAAAGCCATTAGATCTGCCAGAGCCAGTGAGATGAAATTAGGGAGCAGGCTTCCATTAACCTGGTTAATGGGTGCATTGACCTCAATTCCTAGGAGAGTAGCTTTAATCCATCAGAGTAATGCTTTGTTGCAATCATTTTATTAGCACTTTAAAACTGCTTTTGAACTTGGTTAGTGGATCATGGGGGAACAGCAGTCAACTGCTGCACATGCTGCCATGTGAGGGGCTAACCTGGCTTTCTGCTGGCTGGGATGTTCTTACACTAATATTTGGGTTTTTTTAACACCACCAACAAAAAAACAACCAAAAAAAAAGAAGAAAAGAATTGTTGGAGGCAGGTTACTAAGATCAAGAGTTGAGGGGTCATCTCCGCCTTGGGTGTGCACCACTGTCGCCGACTGTAGTGCTATAATATTGATTAAGAACTTTTACATCCATTGCATGTACTTTAAAGCCACTGGGATAAATGCTGAGTTGCTTTTATTTGACCTTCCTTGTGTTTCAACTCAAGCTAGGTGCTCCTAAACGCTTCTCCACTAGCATTAGAAAAGGAAGAATTAAAAAAATGGATGTTGAGGGTCTCCAGTCTCGTATGTCCTGGGAAAAGGAATTGGAAGGAAAACTAGCAAATAGCAGAAGTGGAAATGGTGTAATTAAAAATTGTAATAGCCACTGACACAACAAAACTGTGTAATGTCAAGCCACTTGCCACAAAAGCATGAGTTCCATGATTTGAACTGGTTCCTGAAAGTCAAATGCCATGGATGGATGTCATGCATGAGAGTATATGTTCATGCTTAGTGGACTCCACTGGTGCAGGATGGAATTGCACACATGCATATCAAAGTTCAAACCTGTCCTTTAATATCACCTTACTCTTTTTATCTGCTGAGGGTCAGGTTTTCTACTGTTACGCCAAATTAAGCCAAATAGTGCTCAGGGCTGATCTGATAAATAATCATAACGTTCCTGTGGAGTGGCTCCGGGGTGTTTTTACATGGCCCATAGACTCTCTTCTGAGGAAAAGCTGGAGAGCTGTTGCCAGGTGTACGATGGAGGGAGAGGAGGATGGGGAACAACCTCTTGAGAAACGGCAGATCTGGCCTTCCTCCAGGTTAAAGGAGGACCTTTGTGGGTGACCAGGAGGATGAAGGGGGGGAAATTTACTCTGTGGTTTCTGCAACCAAAAGTTATGTGGCTAGTGAGCCAACCACCCTCCACTTGCAGAACTGCCAGTTCTTTCAGAGTGAATAACACAAATACCTTAATGAATTGGAAGAACCCGGGGCCAGCCCTGACAAACTCAGATGCCCATTGCAGCTTTTTGTGGGCTCACCCCCTCCCTGGCCAGACCAATGAGCTGCGTGGCATTAGAGAGCTGAATGCCATCTCCAAATACTCTCTCCAAACCTCCGTCTAAAGCATGCTGGGGTTCTTCTGGGATAAGGGAAGGAACAGATGTCACACTGGTCATTAACCAGTGTTTATTTGCTCAGCTGGGGCTACGCTTCTTCCAGTGGTTTGGGCATAGCTGGGAATAATGGCTCTGTTTGCTGCATGATAAACAAGACTCATCTTTTCTGTCTTCGCCTGAGTGTCTTCTCTGCCGTGGTTTCCCAGCTGGGCAGCTCAGTGTTAGGACATTGAAGGGGCTGTTCTGACTGCACCCAGTAGAGAGCAGTGTTGGACGTCCCCTCTCCTTAACTAACGAGTTCTGCAGGTTCCTTTGTTCTTTATACACAAGATCCTGTGTTGGGGACCTGGCTCCTTGTCAAGAGGCACCTGTGTACAGAGTGTCCACCTCGTGAATCAGCCTGCAGCCTACCTGGCTGCTCTTTTCCCAGCACCCTGAGTGCAGTGTTTGCTTTATTAGTAATTCACCCGTTGTCAAGGGGATGGGAGGGGATGAGTTAGGTGTGTTTTGGCTTTACCCCTGATCTGGGTTGTGCATTGCTCAATGGGCATGTCCAGTATTGGCAGGAGAGGTGAAGAGAGCTACCCCTGTTGCTTATTTGGTGTCTTATTCCCTAGGAGCAGATACTGCCTCTGTGGCAGTTGTGTAGTTCTGGGATGATGGAGATCATAGAAGCAGAAAGTCTTGATGGGTGTGTAGATATGGGCATGTGGTCAGTAGAAACAAGGCAAGCCTTGATCCCTAGATTTAAGGATCTCAGGAACAAGCTGTAATCTCTGTCCTAGTTTAAGGACGCTCTCAGTACCTGCTGATGTGATAATCCTTGGTATACACCAAGAATCAATTCAGGTGGAGTCAGTAGAAGATAAAAGCGTACAGAAGATCAGGATTAGGGCTCCTTAAATTACATAGTGGGTAGTGGAAAGACTTGGACCTGCAGAAAGCCTCCAGCTGGATGAGTGATGAACTGGCAGGGGAATCTGATCTCGGTTGTTACGGGTGAGCGTAGGAAGGATGGCTTTTGGACGTGGTTGGGAGGAGAAGGATCACCCATTTGGAGCAAACATCTTTGAGCAAGAGCACATGCCTGCCTTAGCTACCGGGAAACACCCCTTGTGGCTCAGCAGAAACAACTTTTGTCCCCCAAAGTGCTTGGTGCAGCCACGATCTTGGACAGAAGTCCAAGCTTCTGCCTGTAGTAGTGGTGCACTGTCTGTGGAATATGGACTTTTCTTGACGCTGCCTGTGCCATGTTCGTGCTGCAGACATGGGTCAGCTGGGTTGCCCTGATCCTTTCTTATGTGGTTGTGCCACTGGAAGGATATGTCTGGTTTGGGATGGCGTGGGCTGTGCTCAGAGTGCCCACAGCAGAGAGCATCTTTTGGGGCTGGCACAAGTGCAGGTACTTCAGCTCAAGGAAGTATCTCCAGTCCCTCTGTCAGCCAGTGCCACCTGAAAGAGGAGTCCATGAATGTCAGGCTGTATATGACATTCTTCCGTCATGTCTGTATTTCCAGGCATTAGCAAAGCTGTCCCCTGCGATGTGCTACTGTGTCAAACAGCCTTTTAAACGATGAGGACTCAGGTCTGTCATCTGAACTGTAAATACCTCGGTCCAGGGTGCTGTCTGGCTGATTCTTCTCACCTACCACCTGAAAATCAGATGGCTGGGCAAAGACCTCCAGTCTCCTGGAGATGTGATCTGTGGTCTGATCTTGCTTTTGATTTTGGCCCTGGCTTTGTTTCCTCCTGCCAGAAAATAGGCTTGTTCTGTGTCCTTTCTTCTTCCTTACTGCTCCTGGAGATAACACCTAGATACTTGGACCACAGATTGAAGGCTTTGAGTGATGAGTGGGCTGTGATGGTGAATGCAGGTGTAAGTGGAGGAGTTACAGGCACTGGTCAGCAACTGCCATGATGTGAAACAGAGAGGGTAATTTCAATCTCTTCTTCTCCTCCTCCTAGCTGTTTGGCTGTGGCTCCGTTGCGCAGATCGTGCTCAGCAGAGGGACTCATGGAGGTTTCCTGACTGTTAATCTGGCCTTCGGCTTTGCTGTGATGCTCGGCATTTTGATCTCGGGACAGGTATCAGGTACGTTGTGGCTCCATGTGGGCTGGATTTCACTTGTGGCAATTGTTGTATAGACCTAGATGGGTGTGCTTTTCCTATGTGGCACTGGTATGGAAACTGGTGTCCGTTGCCTTGTCTCTGGGATGCAAATTCTGCCTGCAAAATGCAATAACCACCACCCTCTCTGCAGGTGGACATCTGAACCCAGCTGTCACTTTTGCCATGTGCTTCTTGGCTCGGGAGCCCTGGATCAAGCTGCCCATTTATGCCCTTGCCCAAACACTGGGGGCTTTCCTGGGAGCTGGAATAGTCTTTGGGCTATACTATGGTAAGTGCAGAAATGTTCTGTGTTTGTTGGGGTGAGATGGATGCTCTTCATGACGCACTGCAGGGAGGCTGGTTCCCAAATCAGAGAGAAGCATTTTCTTGCAGATCAGAGATGTGAGGAACCTCCTTACTGTGTTTCCTGGGGGGGCTTTCCTGTTCTCATCATGATGATGGGTTCAAATCAATCTGAAGGCCAACCAGCTTTGTCAGTGTGCGAGTCTTTGTCCCTGAGTACTGATCACTGTAACATGGACCACTGGATGGTCCTGATTGTAGGTACTGTATGTATTTAAACAGATCTTTCAGAAATGGTGATGAAACACTAGTAGTAACAGAGATTTTATATCTGTGCATTGTTCCACAGCCGTTCCATCCTTTAAAAAAAGACTTCACCATGGGTGCCTTATGCATTGTCTCATGTTAGCTTCCAGACAACGGGAACTTCTAGCAGTTTTTGCTGCATTTATCAGAGCAATTCTATACATTGGAAAGCATCCTAGAAATCCAGTTCCTCATGCACCTGTTCCTTATCACAGGGCAATATTCAGTGGGCAAGAACTGTCTCTTTGTGCTGGAAATAGCTCTTCCTCAAATATCAAGGGTGACATTTTGACTCAGAGTTTGCCTCCTGATGTCTGTTTCTGGCAATAGGAGCAGTGTTCCCTGTAGCTGAGCAGGACGTCTGGGTCAGTGTAGCTTCGACATGAAGGGACAAAGTTGCCACCTGGCACTAGCACTAACTGCTTTTCACTTTAGAAAGAAGGAGGGTGACCTGCCTTCATCTCTGTTAACATCAGGATTTCAGTTCAACACCATTTACCTTTCTAGTTGGTGGCTGAAGTCTCCTCTTCAGAAGAGTTAATCCCATTTTAGCTGCCTAAACCATGGAAGAGCTATCTTCAGAAAGTGTCTGTTTTTCTCTCCACTAGCCATGGACAGAATCTAGACAGCCCACCTAGGTTAGTCACCCAGCTTCTACATAGTGGTAGGTAAGGGGCTGATTGCTCTACATGACAACTCCGAGAGGTGAAAGTAGTTGTGTGTTGGCTTAGAGGAAACTGCAAGGTCAGCCCAAATCCTGCTTGCTACAGATCAGATCCGTAGCAGTATCTCATGTGTTGATACCAAGTCTGAGACCACAGGATTTTGTGTACCTTTGGAAGAGATTTGAAGTCAGCTTAGTGTTTACTTTTTGGCTCTAACTCTTTCCTGGTGGCTGGCAAGCAAGAAATATTAGGAGTAGGGACTCAGGCCACCTGCCTCTGAGCCTGACTGGTAAAATGTTGTGGTGGATCACGCCCTAAGTTTTCCAAATGGTTTTGCAACACATAGCAATGGGGTGCTCAGGGAATTCTGTCTCAATATTCATGACTGACCTCTCTGCCTTTCTTTTTTTTTTTCTTTTTTTCCCCCCTCCCTCATGTGTAGACGCCATCTGGGCTTTTGGCAGCAACCAGCTGTATGTAACAGGACAAAATGGCACTGCTGGTATCTTTGCCACCTACCCATCTCAGCATCTGAACATTGTGAATGGATTCTTTGACCAGGTAAGAGGGCACTAGGAGGATAAGGTGCATTTGAAGAGGAATTTTTTGGAGTGGTTCTGGGCTTCTCCTTTAGTTACAGAATGAATTAAAATTTAAAGAGAAGATACCCAGAAAAGTTTTTAGAGCTGGCACAGCCCACAGGAAGAGCAGAACCAGAGAGCACCCTTAGGCTTGTGTTAAGGCAATTAACCAGTTGCACAAGATTGGCCAGGACACTGGTGAAAAGGATAACACTTGGTCTTAGCCCCTGAAGAGCAATAGCATGAGGAAGGATTGCTCTTCCTCACTCCCATTGTACTACTGTGGCTATTTCACAACCCAGAGGTCACCTGGGTGTGGGGTGATAGTTAGTGTTGGAGATGACTGTCTACTCCTTAAAGTTACCATCAACCACAAAGGGATAGCAGCCACCCAGGTGTGACAAGTTGGAAGCATGTTCAGGAAGATGTCTTCAGCTTTTCTGGCTGCTCAAGTAGTTATTCATAGCTCTTCTATGAGTAGGGAAAAAGGTGTGGGCTTGATCGAGCCTGTGGGCTGCCAAGAGAAGCATGTTCCACTATCTCATTCCTGTGGGTGCTCAATCTGCTGTGGTCTGATAATGCCATGGGATGACATAGTGCAGCTCTTTGAGTTTAGAGAATGAGTCCTAAATGCATGGGACTTCAGAGGAGTTAAACAATTTGATTGAAAGATTAACCTGGATTAAATTCTTTTTCTTCCCCCTCTCTCCCCAGTTCATCGGCACTGCCTCCCTGATTGTTTGTGTCTTGGCTATTGTCGATCCCTACAACAACCCTGTCCCCACGGGGCTGGAGGCTTTCACAGTTGGTTTTGTTGTCCTTGTTATTGGAACCTCCATGGGCTTCAATTCTGGCTACGCTGTCAACCCTGCCAGGGACTTTGGGCCTCGTCTCTTCACAGCCATCGCTGGCTGGGGCACTGAAGTGTTCTGGTAAGTGCTTGCCAATGAAAACCGTGTGTGTCAAGTAGTTTGTGGCTCTAGTATCATAGTCTTAGCACCCATGAAGTATCTTTGGATTTTATACACATTTTTAAAAAACAGAGTTTGCTCTGCTCTAATTCCTTAAGAAATTGTAGAAGCTTGGCAGTTTCTGGCAGTGAGACCAAATGACCTAACTTGGCTATCAAGGAGGCAATCTAAGAGCATCCATGAGAAGTTCAGGTTTACCTTGAGCATTAGCCTATCATCATTTTCTTAGTAGTAGAAAATGTAAGGCATTTGTTGTATTTGGATTTTGCTGTTGCTGGAGAAAATTGAGAGCTCCAAGAGCAGTACAGACTACATGCTTTCCTGCAAGCAGTGGGAGGGAAGTGAAGGTACCTAGTTCAGGCACTGCAACTGCTTCTCTCCTTTCTTGGTGGAGAGACAGTCTTCGAATTCCTGGAAATAGCTGTTCTGAATTGCTTGTCATCTGGACTTGCAGTGAGGGGCAACACCTGCCTTGGAAATCACTGGGCACATGCAGGTACTGTTGTCTTTTGCAAGTCTATGGTAATCTTTGGAGGTGACCAGATTTTGCATTGTTCCAGATCCAAACATGAATATCCTAATGTGTAGGCTGCAGTTCTCACCTTGTGCATTTTCCCTTTGTTTTCCAGGACTGGTAAACAGTGGTGGTGGGTTCCAGTTGTTGCTCCATTCCTTGGGGCCATTGCAGGAGTGATTGTCTATCAGCTGATGATTGGATGTCATGATGAGCCTTCTCCACCTGCCTCTGAACAGGAAACAGTCAAGCTGGCTAACGTGAAGCACAAGGAAAGGGTGTGAGGAAGCCCAGAGCTGGCAGACATTCATTACTCAGGACTCCAGCTGGCAAAGAGGAGGAAGGAGTTAAGAAGAGCTTCAAGAACAACAGGAAGACCTTTTTTTCCTGTCTTGAGATAGTCTAGCTTTTTTTTTTTTCGTGTGTGTGTGTGTGTGTGTGTGTGTGTGTGTAACCCTAATGCATTTGCTTCAGGCATTTTCCTGTGAGCCTTTCCCCAAATGCAATATCATGTAATCTTTCCCTAGTAGAAGGGAGTTGAAGACTGTAGGAATCAAGAGAGAAATGGGCATTGCTGTCCAACACCTCCAACATGGGCCAGTTGTTCAGAAATCTGGAGCTCTTTTGGACTGTGTTGCTGGCCTTGCCTGTGAGCTTGGCATACTGTTTCCCTCCAAACCCGTGTACCCATCTGTACACCAGGGATCATGCAAAACTTAAATTGTTTTGCTAATATGGAATGGAAATTTCTACATCCTGGAAAAATTTGCCCATGATTCTACTATGGATCAAATTCATACTTGGCATTTCTCTAAACTCAGTAACTTGTCACCAGGTATGAACTTGTCTAAAGGATTTTTATTTGCCGTAGTCTTTATATCTCCCATGAATTCTTATGACATCATATCAATCAGCTGATCCATAATGTCAGAGCAGAGTGTGAGAATGCACGGGATTTCAATTTAATATTAAGACAAAATGTTTACAAACCGCTGCACCCTGGTGTTCTAATCACAATTTTTAATATTGCCAACTCCTAAAACATAACACATAGGAAATCCTTGTTCTAGCCAGGGGCTAACCTGGAAAGAAAGCTTGGGTCCCTGTAGCAGCCTTTTCAATTAATCAGCTTTGTATATAAACTGCAAGCAGCTAATAGCCAAGTTCCACTGGAAACATGGTGTTGCTAAAGTTGTGTGTGTTCATGTAAATTTCACAATAGTGCTTTTTTTTTTTTTAAATAGATTTATATATAAATATACTCCTTAAAGCTGTTACTAAATACCAGGTTTGGGATGAGTCAGTTTAAAGATGTGTGGAAACTGCTGGTACTCTGACAGCTTTGAGATCTTGTTGGATTTTCCTGAGGTGGCCTTAGATTATAGCATTGTGTTGTTGGAACATCTCCTCTCATACCTTGCAGAGTTACTGGGATGTCCCTGGTACTCACAGCTGAAGGACTGAGGTCAGGCACCTCCGGTACTAGCAGTTCTGGCATCTCAGGGGATCTCTGTCTCTCCCAAGACCATATTATTATAGAGTATTTGAAACAAGCAGTATCGGTTGTGAAAGAATTTGTAGGCCCCATGCCACTGCATTAGAGAAACTCTTTCAAAGCCTGTTTCTTTAATGTATGAATTCCTTGAAATATGTAACTTTGTACACATTTCCAGCCACTAAAATGATGTATTCTTTTTTTTTTCCTTTTTAAAAAATAAAATGCCAATACCCACACTGTAAAATACTGGTGTTGGTTGTATTTTTAAGCAGCTGTCAGTAAACTTTGCCATGGAAAGGAAGTCATCTATAGCAATAGCTTCCTCAAGCGCTCTTCCTCTTCAGCCTGTAAGAGCAAACGGGAATTAACACTTTCAGGAAATACATCTACACTCGCCATTTGTGTTTTATTCCTTTCCCTTTTGGCCTGGGTTTTTGGGGCAGGTGGGAGAAGATGGGGTGCCTGTACTCAGTACAAAGGCCAAGGTACAGGCTGTTGTCCTGCTACTGGGCATCTTATTCTTCAGGCAAAAGGAACATGAGGTCAGTGTTTGTCCCTTGCCCTTTGTATCATTTAGCTTCTCTTACTAGTCTTTCAATTAATGCCATTCTTCTGAGTATGCACTCCTACTCTGCATTCAGCATACTGTCCAGCATCCCCCAGCATATTTCACTTGTCACTTCTTTTTATTAGCTATGCCATGCAAGGAAAAGTATTACAGGCCTGAGCCCAGTGCTAGAAGAATTACAGAAGCAGCTTTCTTCCAGCCTGTGTCCTCTGTAAATACAATTATTGTTGCTCTTTGGCTGGTCCGTGTCCTGCTGTATTTTTCCTGTATTAATTGCACTGCCTTAAAATAGCTCATAACTTCCCATACGGTGCCATACTGAACAAGTCGGTGAAGTCTGGATGAATGTGATTTCCTGCAATTCACCAACTAGAAATCAAATGTCTTCTGGCAAGAAAGTTGCTGCATTTATTTGGTGCGCTCTATCTGCAGTTAGCATGCCGCTTTATTCCATTTCTATCTTGAAAGTTTATCCCTCAAACTCTTTGTAAAAGTCTTGTATACTACTGTGATCAACTAACATAGCTGCAGAGGTCAATTCCCACTTCCCTTCAGGACTGTTAGGCCTTTTTCTACTCTTCTTCCACATGGTATCTTCAACATACTTGATCAATGCATAAAAATTCTTACTACAGACTTTTGATTCAAGGTGTGGGTTTGGGGTTTGCTTGTTTTTTTTTGTTTGGGTGTTGTTTTTTTTTTCTTTTTTTGGTGCGTTCTCTCCTGCTTCACCTGGCGTGAACCCTTGCATTACCAGTGCCTCAGTGGTCGTATGTTATTACCCTTATAAAAACTGCACTAAAATACCAGTTTCAGGTCAGAATTTTTGTCTTAACTATATCCCCACTGTGTAAAGCTTCATCTTTTCTGGGATCTGCTGGAGAAGCACCAAGCTCTGCTGAGTAAAGAGCCACTACCCTGTGGAAAGGGGCAGGCTCAGCCTCCTGTCAGCAGAGAGGGAGCTACGGAGAACTTAGCTTCACCTTCCAGAAGGGTCTGGCCCATAATTAGGGCAGGTCTTTGCTGCCCTAAGCATGTAAGGAGGGCAATGCACAGAACAGTCTGATATGCCGGATTTCAAGAGCTGTAGAAGTGTTACTGAAGCGGGAGGAGGGAAAGAGAGAGTTAACCACAGATGGCATTTTCCCTGGCAGCAGGAACCCTTAAATTGCTGCAAGTTGTGGTTCTGTTTGTTTTCAATGTAGCTGTCTTGAGAGAGCTTCTGGGCGTTATTCAGCTGGCAGGCCCATGCAAACGAAAAGATTTTTTTTTTCTTTTCTTTTTTCTCCACACTTAAATTTCAAAGGCAATGAATCATTTTGTAGTTAATGCCTTGTTTTTGGAGTCGCTGGAGAGGTAAGACTCATCTGACCAAATATAGTCATCCGGGTTTTAGGTCAGATGAACTCCAGCTGTCAAGCTGTTGAACTATACTTACTTTGTAGGAAGAAATAAATCTTTGGTTTAAACTATTCATGCTTGACAGGGAGAGTAATTTGTCACTGGAACAAAATGTTAAAGATGTTGTGGATTCTCTATTGTGTGAGGTTTTCAAATTAAGACTGGCTGTGTTGCAAAAAGGTCTCTCAGTTAAACAGCAAGCCGTGCTCTTAAGAGCAAGTCCCACTGGAGGAAATTCCCAGACCTCCATATTACAGAAGGTCAAGTTGACAGGAATTGTCCCTTCTGACTTTAAAACCTACGAAATTTATAAGGCAGGTTGCAAGTAGCCAAGTATGCAGGTCCTCTTGGTTCTCAGCTGGCCTAAGCTCTTTGCTGCAGGTGCTGTAATGTCGTGGCACACCATCTGTGACCTGGGGAAACCTGCTTTTCATTCCCTGTTCTCCTGGTGCCTTGAGATGCATACCTCAGGAGGCTCTCCCGCTCTGTTTGCTTTGTCTGTCCGTGAAGTGACGATCTCTTCCAGACCCTGCTCTGCTTCACCTTTGTGGGAGCAAAGTGGCATCATGAATCAAAGGGCTGACCCTGCCGGGCACTGTGTTGCAGGAGGGAGAATAATACAGCCTCCCTTTGTGCAGCTCTTCTATCCCGAAGTGAGTTTAATCTCTCCATCTGCCAGTGGTAGGTGCTGGGGCTGCAGGAACAGGTTGGCACTTGGATGAGCACCTCCAAGTGAGAAGGACAGTTCCTTGCCTGCCCTCCTAGAAAGAGGGTGAAGGACGTGAAGGAGTAAGTTCTACTGAGGGACAACATTGGCAAAGACTAGGCTGTGAAAGTTGTATTCCCTGCTGTATCCTTTAAGTCCTTGGTAGTTCTTCATGCTCAGATTGTGCTTGAACAGGCTCTGCTGCGCAGCCAAGGACTTTGCCCTCATCCTATATCTCAAGGCAGAAAGAAGTCCTAGCCCACTGCCCAGTTCCAGCACACTCACAGTCCTGGTGTCTCCAGGGCCTCTGAGTTTATGGGCATTCAACTCTTTAGGATCTTCTGTAGCCTTATAGGAGCCTTGGACATACGTGTTTTAGACTTGATGATCTTAAAGGTCTTTTCTAACTGATTTCATGATTCTAATTAAACCACCTCATTTATTATTTACTGTGTAAATAATAATAAAAATACTTTCTGGCACCACGGACTACTTGTTGAGCGGGAGGTTCCTCTTCATTCTTCCCCTTTCAGGCTCCAGTTCAGGAACAATGTCCCTCATGAGGTTGTCTCTCGGTGCACATTGTGCACGTGAGGAGGACATCAAGGAACACCAGGCAAATGTGTCTGTGACCCAGCTGCTGTCATGTGGCTTGTCACTGCTGCAAAAGCTTAATTTGGCTGGAGAAGTGAGTACAACCAGTTCACTCCAGGGGGATGGACAATGACAATACAGCCAAATGAGCTTATCAGACTGAAAACATTTTCATATCTAGCCATATAATAATAAAAAAGCCACACAAGAAAAGTCAATAGCAAGAAGGTGTGAAAGCCACAGAGAGAAAGACTCAATCATTTTAAAGGGTAACATTTTCATTCACGAAGCAGCTGAAATATTCTGCGAGCAAAGTTTTATGGTGTGGCTTGTGTTTACCGTTATTAAATTAAAGCGTGGAGGTGGATTGAAACTTTAGTCAAGAAACATTTAAAGATTTTTTTTTTTTTACAAAATTGGGGTGACTATTTAAGGTTTTCCTCCAGCCCTCTAACAGCAGCCTAAGGAGGGAATGGAAATTAGACTTTCCTTGTTAAACTGTGTAACAAGCTTAGGGCTAAAAATTTGGTTTTGATCTGTTGTTCCTAAAGTTTCTACAGAATTTAAAAAAATCAGCATCTGATGTCCATAAACCCATCTTGACATCAAATTGTCTTGCTTGCTGAAAGCAGCAGGTCTCTGCTAGCACCAAAGTCCTTCCCCTGCCAGGGAAACAGCACAGATTGCATGAACGTCTCAAAGTCTACATTCACATTGGATAGGTCTGTGCAGATATGCTACCGAAACACATCCAACCCAAGAGCTGCTGCACTGCTGAATGAAACCCTTGATCCCATATTTACCACAGTTTCAGGCAGCCCTGCAGTACCTGTATCCCTTGGGTTTGGGTTTTTTGTTTGTTTGTTTGGGTTCTTTTTTTACAAAAGGTAGGTGTACAGAGGTGTCTGGTATTTTGGAAGTAAAGCCAGCTGCACAGAGCGGGCATTGAATGAGATATACAGGCACCTGAGAACCTTTTTGACATGAAATTATGCAGGTTATGAAATCCAACATAAACAACACTTAATAAAAAGTTACATCAGCATGAATGGGAAGACAGCTGATTTTGGATCCTTTCCCTGACTAGGAAAGGTACCCAGTGGTATGTCAGCGCTACCTGTGGGGAAGCAAGTGGAAAATATCACCAACCAGATTCCTGCACCTGTGGAGCCCCATGGGAATGTGGCCCTATCGCTAGATATGCTTGCAAATCCCCCTGAGTGGGTATCTGCACTTGCACAAAGTATCTTGGTAAACCTGGGTGCAAGTGGTGTAGGAGTCTAAATTGTTGTGGGGTTTCTTCCCCCTATCCCCCACCACCACCTCTGTTGGCTGCAATGGTGGGTGCCCTTCAGCTGCTGCACTTTCTCCCTTCTCATGCTCAGCTTTCCCCGTTGGTGCCTGAGCTGACTGTGCTTGCTGGCAGCAGCTCTGGCTTGCTAACCTCCCCATTGCTGTCTCTGGGTTTAGAGGATGCAGCCAGGATATAAAATCTCACCCTCAGCTCCTGCAGCCTGGTGCAGTCCCCATGGGCCACCACTTCCAGGTCCCAGTGGTGGAAAAGCCTAAGAGGTAGGACAAGCATGGTGTGATCTCTCTTTTGGTTGTACTTTCTCCATGTCTGGTGAACTGCATGACAGTTCTTAGCTGGAGGTTGTGTCAAGAACATGGAAATTAGTAACGACCCTTGAATAGAATCATAGAATCATAGAATCATAGAATCATAGAATCACAGAAAGGTTAGAGTTGGAAGGGATCTTGAAGACCAACTTGTTCCAACCCCCCTGCCACTCCCTCTAGACCTCCCACTAGACCAGGTTGCTCAAAGCCCCATGCAGCAGGTCTTGAATACTTCCAGGGATGGGGCATCCACAACTTCTCTGGGGAATCTGTGCCAGGGTCTCACCACCCGCATAGTGAAAAATTTATTCCTGATATCTAATCTAAATCTACCCTCTTCCAGTTTGAAGCCATTATCCCTTGTCCTATCACTACATGACCTTGTTAAAAGTCCCTCTCCAGCTTTCTTGTAGGCCCCTTCAGATACTGGAAGGCTGCTAAAAGGTCTCCCCGGAGCCTTCTCTTCTCCAGGCTGAACAAACCCAACTCTCTCAGCCTGTCCTCGTAGCAGAGGTGCTCCAGCCCTCTGAGCATCTTTGTGGCCCTCCTCTTTGCCCCGAGGTCTTTTTTTGATCCATTCTTACTGAGTCCTGTGACTCTTGTTGTATGTAGTGTGACTGTAATGTGCAAGAATGGGGTGGGGGAGAGATAGCTGGGGATTCTTCAGGTCTTGTCATCCTGAAAACCTTTTTGCTCCAGGAAAAGTAGTGAGTGCAGAGTAGGTATATATCTGTTGACAGGATTTACCTTCTTCTAATATGGGACATTCAGCATTTACCCACTCCTCTGTGCCTGGAACACCACTAACTCTTTAAAGTCATCACTCTGTCCCTGGTGGAGATGCACGATAACAGAGTCTCCTCTATCTCTGAGCCACAGAGTCACAAAGTGGCTTGTTGCCAAACCTCTCACCCATGTCTGCTGCCTCTTAGTCCAGACCCTCCAAGTGCTGAGCAGACGTTAGGCACTGCAGCCCAGCTCTGCTTACCCAGATGAGCAGCTGAGCTTGAAGAACGCACCACAGTGATGAATGTTCCTGACAGTGGGATGGTGTTTGTCCCTTCAGACATGAGACAAAGTTGACGGTGTCTTCAGCCTCCAGACACAAAGGTGAAACACTGAGAAGACCTCTGTGCTGCCTCCAGGGACTAAACGGTGGAGGGATGAGTGTGTAAGAGTTCTGGAAGAGCCAGCACAGGGGATGGGTGCAGAAGCTGATTGTATCTGAGCCCTGCAGCCCATGGCTGTGAGACAAGTGTAGTGCAAGAGGGGCAAATAGCAGATGAGGGAAGTCTGGGAGCCCAGGACTCTGCTCAGGCTGACAAGCAACAGCACGAACTTTCACTGAGTCCACCTGCAAAGGAGAACTGAGTTGCTTCATTGACTGTGCTGACTACGGTCTCAATTCAGATGCCTAAGAGTAGGGTTCTGGAGCCATTTGAGATGCCCTGGGGAGTCCTGCCTGGCTCTAGCTGCCACTCCAAAAGGGCTGAGGTCTCCTGCAGGCCCTGTGCCACAGGTCCAAACCCCGTGTAGATACCTTTCAGTGTCCTATGTATGTGCAACTAGGTCAAGCCCTGGAGATCACTAAACTGGAGCTGAATTCCTTCCCAGGAAACTATGGCCTGAGCAGAGGCATAAACCTGACAAATCTCCATATTTCTGTTTCCTTTTTGGTAGGAAGCCCGTTCCCATAGAGGCTTCAGAGACACAGGGAACAGACGAAAGGTCTGCCTGCCCCTGTGCCCTGTCTCCAACAACAGCCACTTACACCGCCTTACCCTCTTTAGGAATGCTGCAACACAGAGCAATAGAAACCACAGGGATGAAGTGGCTTTTGAGCTCCCAGATACTCTTCTTGGTTTGGTTTGAGTTGTGACAGAGTTGGCTGAAACCATCTCTCTTGAAGAGCAGGAGTAGCACTGCATTGACATACTAACTGAAAGGAATTTGTTGGTTTACACTGGGAGGGGCAAACTTATTCACTGTCCCAAGGAGAAACACTGATGTTGTCTCATAATTAACATTTTTCTTTCTCTAATTTTCTTGCTGGAAGAAAACTTCCCTGCCAGGCAGGCTTGGCTTGTCCCAGAAAATCTTCAGCTGTTCTAAGTTGTACTTGCGAGTACAGCAACACCTTTCTGGACAACCTTGTAGAGAACCCCCCAGATGCTCATGTTTGCAGCTCCCATCACTGGGGAATGTCCTTAGATGGGCGTTCCCTGCCAGAGCCAGCAGCCAAGGCTCAGCCTGGGCTATTGGTGGTAAAAGAGACACAGTTTGAGTCAAAGAGGCAGGCTGGTTTCCCTGTCCTATCTGACCCGAGCATACTCAGGCGTCAGTCACACAAACATGTCATTTCACATGTCAGGCTCTTATTAAGACTGCGCCCTGTCCCTGGCCAGAATCCTCAAACCCAGAGCATGGGTAACTAACTCGAATGGCTGATATCTAGGTAACACTCACCTCTTAGGTATGAGTCACTGGGACAACTTGTAATAGTTGAATTTTGTGTCTTGGCTGGCGTCAGCTGAGTCCCTGAAACAATTACATTTTCACTTAAGCCTCCTGGGCTCACTCGCAACCTCTGAACTCCACCCAGCACAGAAGGGCAGAGTTTCTGTTGCCCTTTAACTTTGCTTTCCCTTTCTTGCTGCATTGCTTTAGGTAATCTCCAGCCAAATTGTTGCGTGTCTGAGTCCTTTCCTCTCATTTACCTTGTGATCATGCAGGAAATGTTTACAGCTGTATTGTCCCTTCAGGAGGAAAGAAGCTGAGGTGAGAGGAGAAGCCACGCTGACAAACCTGCCCTGAGCCAGGGGAACAGAGGTACCAGCACCTGGTCCACAGAAGAAACGCAGCCCAGCAAATCCCAGCTCAGATGCTTCCTGACCTCTAGGAGCAGCAGTGCTGCTCCAGCACATCTGGAGGATCCCTGGCCAGAAGAACTTGGCTATTTTATCAGCCCTGCTGAGACTCGTAATCTAAGTGTTCCTGTGAAGGACTGTGGGATCCCTAATTGCCTCAAGTGCAAGGCTATTGCCTGGGTGGTCTTCCACCTTCCCTCCTTTTCAGGCTGGGCTTACTGGGAGGTAAATCCATGGGACAGAAAGCAGTAAAGCAAGGGAGTACCTGGCCCTGAAGGGATGGGGGCAGCAACAGTTCTGCTTGATTTTTGTTCAGTGACTTTAAAGCTTTGTATCCCACTCTCAGTGAGAGGAGCTGGATCTAAACAAATAAAAAAAATGGGGTGCTCGGGTCTCTCTTGAGTTGTAGAACCAGGGAAAAAAGTTATGTTTGGTATCTATAACCAAGGGGGGAATAACACAGAATGGAAAGTCTTGAGGACTGGCCTTGGTCGCAGGAGGTGGGAGCTGGCTTTGGGAGGGGTGGTTCTCCCGATTCGTGCCATAGGGCACTTGTGGCTCTCCTGCAGCGTGCATGCCAGGTACCTGGAAGTGAGCAGCAGCGACGCAGAGCTTTCCCACGCCCAGGACCCTTTGCTGGTCTGGGCACGAGCCTTTGTGTGCCTTTAAAGTAGAGACAGCGGCACCACCCTGCCCCTGGGCGGGCAGGGAGAAGGTGCGCGCTGAAGATAGCGTAGTGCACTGATGGAGACAGCCTGTACACAACATTTGCTATTCAATCATTTTGGTTAAGTGGCTCGTTATTTTCCCTTCCCATGACCTCTTCTCCACTCAACCCTTTTATGCACCTCTTCCGCATTTCAGCAACTCTGAGATTAATTTGTCTTCCAGGTTTTGTTCTGCTCCTCTCTTTCATTAAAGAACTCTTCCTCTTCCTCCTCTTCAGTGTTTTTCCCTCTCCTCTCCTCCCACCTCAGTCCTAGCAGAGTCCCCAGCCCCATTTATACTTGTGAGTCATGGAGTTAGTGGGGGAGGACCAGCCCCAGTGAAGCAAGGTGGGAATCCGGGGGCACAGGGGATCTGGAAGCTCTTGCTCCAGGCTAGCAGCCAGTCACATTTCTCTGAGGAGCTCTCAAAATATTCCCAGTGTTTTATCAAAGAGGTGATGCTGTCACGGGTTTGTTTATTATTTCCCTTCAGGGCTTGGTCTCTTCACGGCTTCTTCCTTTCATTTTTGAGGAGGAAATGTTTGCAGCTCTGTCAGCCCCTGGGAGGAAAGTAAGCTACAAAGGGAGCAGGGGTAACAAGAGCCTTTTCCTGAGCCAAGGTGATGCAGCTTTAGGGTCACCTATGCCCTAAACATGTGGGAACCGAGCTCAGCCCTCAAGGACACTGAGCTGGGAGCTGGTCACTGGAGGAAAGAGCCATGGCAGAGGATCAGGGACACAGCCTGTGTGCTGTCCCACAGACCCTCTGGACTCTGTTCTACCACATGCTCCTCCCCCTCCCTCCATCTCCCTCCTAGGTCTCTGACCAGGCTTCTCCTACTGCACTGAAACCTTCCTCTCTGAGGGGGTCCTCACTGTCTCCTCACCTCCCACCCAGGGCATCCACTCAGCCATTTCAACTGAGCTTTGAGCAAATCAGTCTAAATCCTTCCCTCCTCCTTCCTCTTCCTCCCCCGTTGAAGCCTATGTCAATGGGGATCTCACCAGACAGGGGTGCACAAGGGACTTTTCCATGGTGGAGGCAGATGAAGGAACAGGGGCAGGTGAGTTCCCATCCCCTCATGCCTGTCTGTCCCTGTCTTTGCTCCACACATGTACCATGCCATGGCCTTGCCTGGGGCATCATGTGAGCCTGGGACCAGACCTCCTTCACCCGATGCCCTCGGGCTGTTGTTTCTCCACCCTTGGTGTGCAGCTCGGTCACTTTGCACCCTCCCAGTGTTCTGGAAGGAGCTTCTGCTCTTGTGCTGGTACCTGTATTTCCTAACACGTTTCCCACATTCCCTCAGCCCCCAGGACAATTTCTAACTCATTTATTCCTGATGAAGATGTGTCTCCCTGTCACCATCTCTGGAAGTATTGTACATGCATAAGCACAGCAGAAGGCTCTCAGGGTCCTTTGAGAAGATTTGCAGGTTGGAAGCCCTCTTTTATTTTCTCCTGTATCATCTCCTTTTCCTTCCTTACTCTCTTTCCCCCATGCACATTTGGAAGCAACATGAAGCACATCTCTGAGAAGCTCCAGTTCAAAGCCAGGAGAAAACATGAACAAGAAAATGAATGAAAAGACGGGGGGATATTCTTTTATGATGTATGCCCTTGCTAGTAACCTTGGTCTCATTTTTCTTTTTCCTTCTGGCGTCAGAGCTGTCCCATGCCAAGGGGGGCAGAGAGGTGTCTCTGTTGGGAACGTTTGGATTGCAGATAAGTTCTTGGCTATACCTTTCAGTTTCAGCTGTAAATCAGGTAGATAAGCAGGCAATTCTCAGTAATTTTTCCTATGGGGTTTTGTTTAGCTGCTTCAAAGGAAACTCAGGGAAAATCTTCTAGAGTGATCTGCGTGCAAACAAGCTGTCAGCTTCAAAACAAGCGTCATCTCTGCCTTGGATCCAGAGCACACATGATACTCTTCATCTCATGTTTTTAGTGTATGAGCACTCCGCAGGCAGGGAAATCTACCCACACAAGAAGTGATCTCTGCTACAGGGGATAATTTTACTCTTGGAGACGTACAATGAGGAGATGATTATCTGCTTCTGTCTGGTTTCCCCAGGAGACAAGGACTATGTGATCATGCAGTCTGGGAGTGCAAGAGGGTGAACAAAGTTGTCAGGGTGTCTCTCTGTTCCCCTGACAACTTTGTCCCATTGCAGGCAAACATGGAAGAGTGGCAGACACAGCAGGAGCAATGAATTCCTACAAATTTCACAGAAGTCTCTGGCTGGATGGAGGACTGAGGTGGTGTTATTGGCTCCACTGAAGGAAATATTAGTAATCATGACATTTATTGGATGACAGAGACTCCATGTGCATGCAAGCCATCAGAAAACTGATCCCTGCCGTGCACAGAAAAGCTCATTTTCAGTCAGGGATCTCCCAAAGTCATGGAGAACTGGCAAGATCAAGCAATCACACCATGCTTGTATAAGGCCCCTAGGATGGTATGGGGAAGCAGTCACTTGTGGTAATAGGATATTAGAGTTGTGAAAGATAGATATACATGTATAGGTACATATATATAATTTTTTGGAAACAATCTTAGTTTTCAAAGCTTGTCCTGTTTAAAATGGTATCGATGAAAATTGACGAAAAGATGACTGGGTTTTTCAGAGAGGAAAGCCTGTTTTGGGTAGGCAGGCTGTTCTTACACAGGGCTCCCACCCGGTTAGACACATCTGGTTAGACACAATCCTCTCCATAATCAGCTGCTGACTGCTGCAGCTCAGTTCTTACTTGTTTTCCCCTAAGTGGAAATGCAAAAGACAAAATAAGAGGGGAGAGTAAGGGGGAAAAAAAAAGAAAGAAAATTTAATGATGGCAACTTCTCAGCAGCTCTGCAGATCAATACTGCTGGCTGACTTAATTTTATCGGTTAGAGGACTTCATTTTACTTTTAGCCACAAAAGCAAGGATCTATGCTGACTAGCCTACCCCTCTGCTCTACACCAAATCCTTGCAGAACCCAGAACCTTCTGGCTGGTTTTAGGGTGTCATTTTCCCCCTTGGGCAAACCGGGACCAAACACCAAGCCTTGAGTCACTGCTCTAAGTCAGCGTAGAAAATATCTGTGATTCTGTGCTGTTACTCATTTCTGGGAAGGAGAAGACAATTACGTTGGTCTTTCTGGTTTTGAAGGAAAATGTGTGCTGTTCCAGGGAATAGTTGGCTCATGGAAGATGCTGGTGTAAGATCCCGGCACAGCATCACACCCGCCCACCCACCACCCAGTGCTGCTAGATGCCCGAGCCTGTATCCTTGGCACACGGTGCCCAAGGAGCAGATTCCTTACCTTGTGTATTTGTCAGTCATCTTTGTTATTTTCTCTCTTGTGAGAAAACAAAAATGAGCGAGGAGGACAAGGATCAAAGCTTCAGGTCCCTGGAGGAACAGTGGGTGAATCACATGGATCCTCTCCAGATATGAGGCAAACACAATCATGTCATCAGAGCGCTGCAGAGATCATGCCGAGACGGGGCCAGCTCTCTGGGGAGGATGAAGTGAAATGAAGCCCCTGAGTGGGGAAGAAAAGTCATTGTCTTTCTGCTGTTTCCTCATGTGAGCCCTGCTGCAATGTTTGCTTGAGGGACTTGGAGCTGTGGGGTTGATGGGTTGCTTTCCTTTGCTTGTTGTCCAAGGTGTTTGAGTGCAGCTGGGGTAATGAAAACCTTTAATTTAGATAGTATATATGCTAACACATGGTTAGTGTTAGGGCACTGCAGTCTCCAAGGTATAGAAGGCTTGAGTATAAACCTGTCATGGACAAAACCACATCTATTTCTCAGCTAAATTTATAGCAGAAAAAGACTTTTCTCGGTGGAGTGGTCTGTGTTTATTCCACACTTATTTTGCCGTTACTGGATGCCTCATTCCTTGGCCTGCAGAGCTGCAGCTCCAGGGTGTTAAACCTTTCTGCCCAAGTTATAAAACCTGTGGCCTCCTGCTCCAGGTTTTTGGGCAACACCCTCAGATATGTCCTCCAGCCCACACCTCAAAGGGTAATTTGACAAAAAACGCTTTTTAGGTCTGTAACAAGATGCGTGCATGGTCTAAAACGGGAAACACAGTGATGCCTATGGTTAGTTACTGGCTGACAGTTGAGGGCATGTTTCAGTGAGGTTGGAGAGCTCTGGTTTTATTCCATTATTTAAAGAATAATGCAATCACCAGGCACAGCCAACATGAGCTGACAAAGGGAAAGTCCTGTTTAACTAATCTGATACCCTTCTACAATAAGTGGATGCAGGGAAGTTGTCCAGCTGTGGGATGAGTGGGTTCATGGTACGCTGAGTGCAGAACTGACTGATGGGCAGAGCTCAACGGGTTGTAATGAATGGCTGGCAATTGGTCACCAGTGGTGTTCATCAGGTTCAATTCTAGGGCCAGTCCTCTTCAATATGTTTATCAACCTTCTGGATGCAGTAGTTGAATGCAAGATAAGCAAGTTTTCTGAGGACACCAAACTGGGAGGTGCTGTTGACTCTCTTGAGGGCCAAGAGGCCTTGCAGAGGGATCTAGACAGATTGGAGCATTAGACTATGATTAACGGGATGAAATTTGACAAGTTGAAATGCCAGATTCTGCACCTAGCTGGGCAGAAGTATAAATTGGGAGATGAGAGGTTGTAGAGCAGACCTGAAGAAAGGGATCTGGGGGTGCTGGTTGACAGCAGGCTCCATGTGAGGCAGCAGTGTGCCCTGGCAGCCAAGAGGGCAAGCCACATCCTGGGGTGCATCAAACACAGCATCACCAGCTGGTCAAAAGAGGTGATTATCCCGCTGTATTCAGCATTGGTACAGCCTCACCTTGAATACTGAGTGCAGTTCTGGGCACCACAATTTAAGAAGGATGTGAAGGTCCTTGAGTATGTCCAGAGGAGGGCAACAAAGATGGTGAAAGGGCTGGAAGGAAATGTCCTGTGAGGAGTGGCTAAGGACTTTGGGTTTGTCTATTTTGGGCAAAAGGAGGCTGAGGGGTGACCCCATTGCTCTCTACAGCTTCCTGAAGGAGGGAAGAGGGGAGGGAGGTGCTGATCTCTTCTCCCTGATACCCAGTGATAGGACACATGGGAATGGTTCAAAACTGCACCAGACTTCACATGAAGAAGCATTTCTTTACTGACAGAGTGGTCAAACACTGCATCAGTCTTCCTAGAGAGGTGGTTGATGTCCCCAGCCTGTCAGTATTTCAGAGGCGTTTGGACAATATCCTTAATAACGTACTTTAACTTGGTCAGCCCTGATTGCCCAGGCAGTTGGGCTAGAGGATCTTTGTGGCTCCCTTCCAGGTGAAATATTCTGTTCTGTTCTATTCTATTCTATTCTATTCTATTCTATTCTATTCTATTCTATTCTATTCTATTCTATTCTATTTTTCAGCTGTAAGGTGACTGCTATTCCTTTGTGCTCTACCATCCTCTCTTTTACGCTCTGTTTTTTCACTTTCTTACCTGATCTCTCTTCTTATTCATTGCCTTTGAAGCTGGACAGGTTTCCTGTTGGAGCAGGTCCATCTCTGGCTCTTGAGCATCTTTTATCTATCAGCTGCTATGGTTCCAGTGTCTTGTAGAAAATGAATGTGACATACAGAGCCTGGACCAGAGATAGCTATGAGATCACTCACATTGTGTCTTCCAGTGTGTCTGAGGCAGCATTTCTCCTCCCAGCATGGCTTTGTAGGAGGCTATATGGGCCAGACCTTCAAGCTAGCAGGAGATGGTGTTTTGCCTGATGTGACTGTCCCCAGGGAGCATCACCTAGCTTCCTCTGCACTGAGCTCCAGAGATGTGGGCATAGTTAAGCTTTTTGAAGAAGTTTCCCATTTCCTAAGAAGAATACATTTGGCTGAAGACAGATTTGAATAAAAACATTGGCTGACTGTACTGTTAGATGTTGGCTCTAAAACCAGGGATTTCTCCAGAGCGCATTTCCCTAGATTATTGCTATAGTGTTTGTTCATATAACTCTGTTGCCATAATAGAAAATAGGTGACCTAATTGTGGATGTAAACTCCTCTGTGCCTCACAGCACTTAAGGACACATGCCTGTTTCATAGTGGTTACAGCCAATGTCAGACAAGAACCAACACCTGGATAAAGACCCACGGGGCAGAAGAAGGGATTGGGATCAGCCTGACAAATGTTGGTTTGAACACAAAGGGGTGTCAGAAGGTGAGGGGCAGGGGGTTTACAGGGGCCGCCTTTGAAGACATTCCTCCAGGGATGGCTTGTGCTTTCGGTCTGGTAGCATAGGTAGGACACGATGAGAATTCAGATTTCCTGTTTCTCCTTTCCCTCTTGGTACACCCTGGACTATGGGCACATGAACAGTAGCAACCAAGATATTACAGCTTAATGAGTTGTGGTGAGCTGCAATAACTGTGTGGCCTCAGCCTGTCCCATCTGTCAAGACATCATTTGTCACTATCTCTTTGGCCATGAACTCGCAACACCTACAAATGATCCACTATAACTGGGTTAGACAATGCTATTATTCAAAAGGAGAAAAAAAAGAAGAGCAATTGCCTAAAACTGAAGAAGGGTGTGAGACCATAAACACACATTTTTTACCTTGATGCTGTTCTGAATGGAGCCAGAGCCACTGCAGGGGGACCTCAGAGGCTCTCCCCACTGCCCACGGGGGAAGCATTGCAAAGAACTTCCCTGGCTAACACATCTTTTTCACATGCCCTCTCCATTACCTACCGCCAGTGTGGTCCATGTTGGTGACTGAAGTATAAGCCTTCAGTTTCCTGGAGTATTGTAATATTATGGGCAGGGGGGAGTGTTATCACACCCATTGGCATGGTCTTCTTGGAGAGGCAAATAATTCAACAAGAACTGCAATGCCAGCCAAGCTAGAGAAACATAAACAAAGAATTTGTCTATGAAAGCAAAACAAACAGAAGAGTTGGATGTGCTGTAAGAAAAGCTGAATAAGAGAAAACCACACTCTGTCCTAGTCATCCTAAGGCTGGTCTGCGTGACCTCTCCTGCTGTGCATCACACAGCTAATCCAGGACCCTTTCTCAGCCTGTCCTGCTGTGCTTTTCTTATGCAAACTCTGCAGCCCTAAATTGTCCTTCATGGCAGCAAATACATGTTTCAATATTTATCTTCCTTTTGTACCCAAACTCAATGTGAAGTTCTGTTCAGATTCAAATCTTGCTTCCTCTCCCCACAAATGACCTCTTTCATTACCGGTTTGATTAGGAGGCAGTCTTTTCCCTGTGAAATTACTTATGCTGAATTGTTATCACATGGTGAGGCAGGACTCTTGTGCTCCTACATGTACTCGCACACATGGCTCATTACAAGCTCTTGACTGAGACTGACAAGCAGTAAGTCAAGGATGATTTAGCTGATCCCTAACCTAGGTTTTGAGGGTTACAGTCCTTCATTCATAATCTACACGGACATGAAACTGCTTCTGGTAGGAAGCTACTGAGATGTGTTAGTCCCAAACTATAGACTTTTCTGAGATAGATGTTATCTTAGATTACCAGAGGTAATCTTGTTGGTAGTGGTGGCCACTTGGAGACTGTCTGCCACAGACCACCCATCTCTGTTCCCAGGCTGCTGTGGGAACTCTTAGAATGGATCTGCCTGAAACAAATCATTTTCTGGCTTATTTTTCAATGAGCGCAGTTGACTGACTCCCTGTGCGGCCACAAAGAAAGCTGGCAAAGCTGATGGGAGGACTGTACCATGGGAGGTTTTGTCTGACGAGATTTCTGGAGATCTGCCTTCCAATCCCCTGCTCTGACTAGCTGGGCTGTCCCCAACACTTGATCAGGCTGTCTGTGGCTTTGTTTGCCTGTGTCTTCAAAAGCTCCAAGGATGGAGATAACTCTGGTGACCAGACCCAGGGCTAGTCCTCCCTCCCAGCTAAAAAGCATTTCCCGATGTCCACCCTGAACCTCCCAAACTCCAGTTTGTTGTCCTTTGTTATATCAGCTGCCTCTGCTGAGAAGAGCTGGACTGTACCATCACACTAATTATCCTTCAACTAGTTGTTGTCTGCTATTAGATCTCTCCTTCAGCCTCCTGTTCACCAGACTAAACAAACCCAGGCCCCTCAGTCTCTGCTTCTGGGACACATGCTCTGTCTCCTGATCTTGGTAGCCCTCCTCTGCTCCTTCTCCAGTGTCCTGATACCCACCCTGAACCAGGGGCCCAACAGTGGAGACAGTAATGCCCTCAGTCTGCTTGTCACAAGTGTCCTAATGTAGCACAGTACGTGGTTTGCCCAATTTGCAGTGAGAGCACAGTGTTGGCTCATAATCAGTCTGGCATTGACAATATGGTAAGATTCATAGTCAGGTCAGGGTAGGGCAGGAATATCCTTCAGCGGTACCTGCACTGGTGGTGGACCCTTCCACACAGACTCAGCGGCGTGCTACCATGGACGCTCAGTTTGTACACCAAACATGGCTCATGTCCAAGGACTGTTTTTCAGCCACCTGTGAGTAAAAAGCCATAGCAGTAGACCTGCACTGACAGAGATCTCAAAGAAAACCCCAGTTGCTTTGTGAAGTGGTGTGTGATTTAACTCTTCCCTCTGACTTACTCTGCAGTGCAGTGTCCCAAAAGCATACTAAGGAGCAGTGTGGGAAGCACTATCATTAAACTGTGCCTGTGTTGCTTGTGGTCTGCAAAGATCTCATCAGATATTGCTGAGGATGTTAGCTCTGATACCCTGGGAAAGTTCCAGCACGGATAATTGCCTCCTGTCTAATTCAATTCTCAAGTAATAGAGTGGCAACATTCAAGTGAATGCCCCTAGGGTAGATGAGCGGTGGGAATCAAGAGTGCACAGAAAGAAGATTATGAAGTAGAGATGGAAATCCATTGAGAATCAATGTTTGGTTAAAAGACCTCCTCCCCTGCCCCAGGAAGTCCTGAGCCAATTTCCCGCTTTGAGCTGTGCCAGCCTGAACATATGAAAAGAAACCTTGGGTTGTTCTTCTTCTAGAAGGGTGATGTCATGAAGGATTACATTGTGGATGGTGCCATGAGAGATGACACAATTCTTTCTGCAAAACTCTTCACAAACCTCAAGAAGGAGATCCCCCATGATCTCCAGACCTTGTTGTAGGTGTTATATGGACAATGGACTTTTGTTTCCGTGTGCTAGCTGTCCCTCCTAGAGAAAAAGGAAGGTGTTCTACTTGACACTACTGGTGGGAAGGCAGCAATAATGTTAGCATGCAACACTTTTGTTGGTGCAGACTCTCTGCATTACATAGCTGACACCATTTACATCCTGTGTCCATCTTAAAGTATTTAAACATGTTATCTGCAGAGGAAAAGCAGAAATACTACTAGGATAGCTGGAAATAGGCATGTCAGAGGGACAAGAAGATCTGTTCTGTCTTAGACATGGTTAAGCAGACACTTGCTCCTGTATTGCATATTCCTGCACAGTCCCTCCTCCCCACACATTAAGCAAACTGAAATGGGTTAGTTTTGCTGAAGATCTCCCTTGAAGTGCAGAAGGAAATGCCCCTGCCCTGTCAGAGGCTTGCTCTTTCTGCTCTGCATACTTTGAGATTATATCTACTATATGTTTATTATTATTCTTAATAGATTGGCAGCCTTACTGTGCTCTGGGTTCTTCTGTGCCAGGTGCTACACATGTATTTAGTGAAAGATTTGTCAGAGATCCCACAGCCCCAGACAGATGAAGGCAGGACCAGAGGACAGTGATGGCCGCTCCATAACAGGTTCCCACCTTTGCTTTTGGCTACTCTGGGTGCTGCATGGAGGCACAGAGGTATGCAGTTTACCTTTCCGTATCTTTGGTGTGGATAATTGTACCGCTACAATTCTCTCCTGAATAAAAAGTTGGAAATCTCCTCAACTTTCTTGCAGTGCTGACATCCTCCTGTTTTGTCCCCTGGGCTTCCTGTTGGCCATCCCTTTCCCCACTAGACAGGAACCCTCTCTCTTTTCCAAAAATCATGTCTAAGCTGTGCCTTGGGGCTATTCCCAACCTTACAGTTTACAGTCAAGTCCCGAAAGTCTGAGCATCATCCCACTGCAAAACAGCCCTTCAGATAAGCCCCCAAGCAGAAGAGCTGCCTCATTTCCACCTGTGCATCCCTGGGGTTCCCTTTCCCAGCTCTCTGTTAGCAATAAAATAATAGCTGCTCGCTAATCCCAGGTGGTGACCCTGAGCTAGCCAACCTCTGCAGGAAAATTAGCCCAGAACCTTCAACTCATCTCTCAGCCCCAAGAGCAGCAGACCTGCTGCAGTCTGTGCAAGTACAGGAGGAGAAAACCGAGTGTAAGAAAGACCTGACTAGATTTTTCCATTTCAATCCAAATTGAATCAGTTACTCATTCAACCGTGCTTTCCTTGTTATGCACTTAAGCGATATTCTCACTTAAGCGATTTCTGAGCCAGAGTCTTATTTGGAGGGTGTGTTATAATTCAGCTAGCAAGCTGGGGCAGCTCTCCCTGGCAAGCTGGAGGTACTGAAAGGATCTTGGCTTCAACAGATGAAGATAATGGGGGAGATTGGATGAAGGAGAAAGAAGAAAGAGGGGAGAGCTGGTTTCATCCAGTTATGCATACAGAATGTTAAGTAATCACATAATGTGGTAGTAATGATTCATCTTGGTGATGCCTTGTTAAAGTTCTGGGCTAGTTGAGTCTTGCACCCACGCTTTAGGCTGAAATAGGGACAAAAGCATCTCTGGCTTTGAGGGCTTGTAAAATATTGCATAAGGGACTCAGCTCCCTTTTCTAGTGGAAGCAGAGGCTGACTCTGGAGGGGTTAGTGTGCCTGGGCAGGGGGTCTCAAAATGGCAGGAGCAGTCCACCCCTGGTGGAAGATATCTCTGAAATGAAGAAAGACATGTGCTTCTAGGCAGCAGAAAATGTGAGGTTTCGCCAACAGGTTGCTCTCGGCAAAGTGTGCTCTGGCCAACTGTAACCCTGGCAGCAAGCATGTATGAGCCATGCACATGCCTTCCTTCTAGTGACATTAATTAGACAGCCATTTCCTTTGGGGCCAAAGGCATTTTGGATCAGTAGGCACTGGCCTATTGTCCAGGATTACTGTGTTTTAATCCTGGCTTTCATTTTATGCAGATTTTCTTCATCCCCCCTTGTGGAAACCAGTTCTTCTGTCTGCAGTCTGTAAGAGGAAGAAGCAGTTTTCTTTGGCTGCGACACTGTGGGTCCATAGTGGGGAGCAAAAGGAGAAGTAAGAGTCTTTTTCTTCTTGGTGTGAATGTCAGTCCAGCCATCCCAGCAGAGGAGGGGATCCTGTGTTGTATGCACATTGTGTTACTTGTGACAAGCTTAAGTATAATTTTCTTAGCTTTAAATGTATAGAAAGGCAAACCCTGGGCAGCCTGGGCTATAGGAAGGTCTAGAAATTGGAATTACCTGTTCATTCCTAGAACAGGGATGTAGTAAGAGTCCTATGATATATTTGAGTTTCCAAGTATGGAGTAACCTCAGTTCAGTCCCATGTGATGAGGAATTAATTTCTTAGCTTCCTTTGCAGGAGGGCAACTGTGTTCTTCTGTCCAAGATGGACAGCCCAAAAGGTGAACCTGCAAGATGTCCCAGCAAAAAAGCCAGGCACTCCATGAATGATGGAGATGGGGGTTGCGCTTCTGTAGCCCTCAGTACCAGGTCTGTATGCTACTGGGTCATGTCCCAACAGAGATTTGAACCAAACCAGGTTTGAGTCCTGAATAAATTTAAATTCAATTAGTCAGGATGCATAATACAGACTTTAGGCAGCAACAGGGTATATTTTTATACATGCCTGACCCAACACATGCACTACGCTGAAGACAGAATTAGTGTGTAGCTCCCTGCCAATGTCAGTCAAGTCAAATGTGGGCTGCTGCCACCTTGCCCTCTCTGTCCCTGCCAGCTTGGCCAAATGACCTGGACAGGCAATCTGGCCTCTTTGTTGCTGGGTGAGTGTTAGGTGGATCCATCTCCTGAGCTGCCTTGCCAGGAGAACACAAGAGCACTACCAGTGGCATAAGGGAGAGGAAGGAGGAGGAAGGAGAAAAAGGAGGACCCGAAAAGCAGACAATATGGGAGAAAGAAGTGGTGATCTTGGCTTAACTGCCATGTTGTGATAATATATGGGCTTGGTGCAGTCAGACGACATCTGATTTGAGCTAGAGACAGTGTAGTATAGACGTAGTACAGACCCTGCTGGGTCTGATCCAGAACAAAGCCTGCCAGGTCAGAGGCTGGAATTCATTGGAATACATTTCTGCCAGCAGTGTCAACTTCTGCTGCATCAGAGCTTTGCTTCATGTGGCTACAGCTTCTTTTTCAGGTACTAGGAGTCCTCCTGAACCCTTGGACACATATGGAGAGGGAACTGGTTTTCTGCTTACCCAGCTCCATCCTCAAGGACAGCTCGGGATTGACAGGCCAGTATGCCAGGAAATATCTATTCCTTGGCATAGACAAAAGGCAGGTCAAGACCTGTGATCCCACAGGTATTTTCCACCTGGTTCATAAATAGAAGTTCTTGATGATCAGTCTTCCATGTGGAACACCAAAGCTAGTCCCTTATCAACAGGTGGTATAACAAGAGATGTGTTTATATTGGACTAGCTGGAGAAACTCAACTCGATGTTATAGAATCATAGAATCAGAATTGTCTAGGCTGGAAGAGACCTTTCAGATCATCTAGTCCAACCATCAACCTAACTCTGACAAAAACCATCACTAAACTATATCTCTAAGCACTATGTCTACCCATCTTTTAAAAACCTCCAGGGATGGTGACTTAACACTTCCCTGGGCAGCCTGTTCCAATGCTTAATAACCCTTTCAGTGTAAAAATTTTTCCTAATATCCAGTCTAAACCTCCCCTGGCACAACTTGAGGCCATTTCCTCTTGTACTATCACCTGTTACTTGGGAGAAGAGACCAAACTTCACCCCTCAACAACCTCCTTTCACATAGTTGTAGAGACCGATAAGGTCTCTCCTCAGCCTCCTTTTCTCCAGGCTAAACAATCCCAGCTTCCTCAGCCGCTCCTCATAAAACTTATTCTCCAGACCCTTCACCAGCTTCTTTCCCCTTCTCTGGACACAATCCAGCACCTTAATGTCTTCTTTTGTGGTGAGGGACCCAAAACTGGACACAGTACTCAAGGTGGGGCCTCACCTTGAACACTCCCACCTCACTTGGTGTCATCTGCAAACTTACTGAGGGTGCACTCAATCCCCTTGTCCAAATCATTGATAAAGTTATTAAAGAGAACTAGCCCCATTACAGGGCCCTGGGGAACACCAGTCTTGCTCAGCCACCAACTGGATTTAACTCCATCTACCACCACTCACTGGGCCTGGCCCTCTAGCCAGTTTTTAACCCAGCGAAGAGTAGTCCTGTCCAAGCCATGGGCACCCAGTTTCTCCAGGAGGATGCTGTGGGAAACTGTGTCAAAGACCTTACTAAGGTCCATGTAAACACCATGCATAGCCTTTCCCTCGTTCACCATCTGTGGCAAGACATGCACCATCCATGTTGTGTGTCTTGCCTCACTTGTGCATTGCTTTCAGAGCGGGAGAGACTTCTTGCTGTCTCTAACCGTGCCACATAGGGTTGTCACTGCATTGGGATTGTCACCAGGACTGAGTGATACACGTACAGACAGTAAGTCTTTTGCAGAGTCTATGTTTCACCTATTTCTCCATTTAGTCTTGGAATGTCTGATAGGAAGAGTGTGTAAGTCTTTCTCAAAGTCCCAGCTTCATCTTTGCTTTCCTCTTTGTTCACGTCCTCTTTTGCCTCTGCACATGGAGCTGCATGTGTGAATTTTTCACCACTGATATCATACCCTGTTGTAAGGATGCAACTGTATTCAGACTACTCCTTCAAAGTGCAGATGTGCCCATAATTAACAGATCACAAGGTGGTGGTGCTCCATGCCAACATTTTCTGAGCTTTTTGCCCACTCGTATTAAACTGAACTCCCATCTCTGAGTCAGGCAGACAAGTGGGAATGAGAGAAGCAGCATTTCTCCATGTTCAGTCTAATCAGAGACACATCCTCAGAAATTGTGTCCTGATCTGATGGTCTGAGCTGTGCCCCACAGCTACTGGATCTGCAGTGTTGGGCCACTCAGTGGCCTGTCTTAGGTTGGCTGGTCAGCACTGATCCTATTCCCTCTTCTGCCTGGCAAGAGGGTCACGACAATAATTTCTAACACTCTGTCTATGGCCACAGCTCCCAGAGAGCCATAATCCCCTGAGGAGTGTGTGCCTGCCCTGTTGAAGGTCATCTTTTCCTTCAGTGAACATTTCCTTTTGCAAGAGAAAAGGGATAATACACCAATCCCCTTTGGCCTGCATATGTAATTCCTTTCTCTTAACTCTCTGTATCCCCAGGCTGAAGACAGAAGCTGAATCCCCTTCATTACATTTTTTCTCGTTTGCCTTTACTCTACATGCTTTTAGGGCTTGGTTACATGTCACCAGGAGACAGACCTAAATGGCCTCTGCCTTTCCACCAAGCAGGCTGGAAGGCTTCTCCAGGAACTATAGGAATCCCAATATATTCCACTTGTCAGAGCACTTACTCATGGCTCCCCACTGCTTGCTGCAGACTTACCAGTACATGAGTTGTCATGGGCATCAGGTAAAAGTCCCAGGGGAGAAACGTGTTTTCCATTCATGAAGAAATGTAGAGCTGGTGTGTGCTGGAGAGCGGTTGGTCAGGACAGCTGTGAAAGTCGTGTTTTGGAGGCTATTTTAAAAAAGAATTGCTTCACTCCACAATCAGCCAAAACTTAAAAAAGGAGAAAGTGTTAAAACATTCCTTCGAAGTGAAATTGAATCTCTCTCTAAATCCAAATACATAACTTTCTAGTTTCATCAGTTAAAGATGAAACTTTCTAGTTTCATTGGTTAAAGAAGAGAAGGAATAGAAAGAGCAGTCGTTACACTAGTTGCGTTACTGATTTGTTCTCACCCAGGTATGGCCCAAGAGATGTCAGATATCTGCACGTTGTCAGCAGGTCTTCCTTGGGATCATGACTTTGAGAAGGTCCTGTGCTCCATGGTCTCACCAAGGTCCTTCCTGGCAATATGTCCCCTCTTGTAGCCTCCAGACCTGCCCCAGAGCCTTTCCCAGGAGGGAGCACCAGTGTACCACAGTCTTCATTTAGTGTCAGCCTCGTACTACGGTTTTTCATGTAAACAGTGAAAGTAATTTTGGCTTTCCTCAGAGATAAAATGTGATCATCGTATTTGGTGATTTTATACAGCTTTTTTTAAGAACTGATTAAGACAATGCAGAGATCTGGATCCCAATTGAATTCCTCAACCTTTCACTCTTATGTTCATGCAAAAGCACAAATATGAAGATGACAAAAACTTTCTTGAAAAAAGTTATGTTACGAAGGACTTTTTGCTCTAATATGGAACTGCCCTAGTCTTTTAAAAATCTTATAACCCTTTTTTTACATATCTGCCTTTCTTCTCTCACATTTGTTTTTATTTTCATTCTGCAGCCACCTAATTATCATTTCCATACATTTCATATCACTGGCACTGGAATTTCCCATGTCTTATCTGTATTACATTATTTTCTATTTACTCATTATACTGCATGATTAAGTTGTTAAGTAAAATTCTTTTAATCTGTTTCCATAAAACCGAATGTCTCTGGGGCAGGCTCATTAAAATCTTGTGGTTTCCCAGATGATTCCTTGAGGCCTAAAACACACACAAACCCCATCCATTTATCAGTATATCACCCTCATCATGTATATTTATAATACCCCAGGTTTGAAGATGCATGGCAGACCAATTAAAGACCATGTTTGGGGGGATTTTGTTTGCATCTATGTCACTGATATGTTAAGAAGCTTTTTATTGGGACATATTCTTGTTGTAAAACTTTGATTTCATATAAACAAACAGTTTGCAAAGGCCCCCAAGACATCTTGCAGCCTAGTCTCCTGACTTGCTGAAACCAGTCGCTTTTTGGTTGATGTAGCAGGGTGAGTGCCTGGGTGTGAAAATATATTTTTTATTATTATATATTATCCTGGAGAGAGCTCCTTGCTAAAATGGTTTTTAACCCCACCATCAAGGTGTTTGTTAGGGAGTGAGAAACTCCGCTTCATATCCTTTTGGGCTGAGTATGTAGGAGTATGGCATCCATGGAAGAGTTTGATTGTCGCTTGCAGGGTCGCTCATTTTTTTCTGCTCATTGTTTCTGCCCGGTTCTTTCCAATCTGTCCAATTGAGGGCAAACAGGATGAAGTAATTTGTCTGGTTTTGTACACAGCTCTGGATGCTTGTGACCAGCAGCTGCCACTGGTTTCTGACATCCCGATCACTGGTGTAACCAGACAGGAGGCTGCTGCATGAGCATCTCCATGCGGTGCAGGGCAGCACCCCTTTCTCTGGATCCTGGAGGTCGCCACGGCACCCCCACACCCAACCTGGTTGCAGGACCTGAGCTGACATCTCCACATGGTGCTGTGCCACAAGCTGTACCAGCTTGTGCTGAGCTACTGCAGGTGTCTCCTCGCTGGGTATGGTGGAGGTTTGCTTGGATGTCTCCCCCTGACATTCATTGTTTGCTGTTTCTGGGCATTATCTGATATTTGCTGTAATCTTTGAACATCCCACAGCACTACAGCTTGTCAAACAGTTGTTTTGCTTGGGGGCCTGCCCTATCTTGGGCAATGGATGCATTTTCTCATGAACGTGTAAGAAAATGCAAGAACAAAGAACATGTTTTCTCCAGCTCTTAAAAACAACCAGGCAAACACAATAGCTTTTGCTATCTGAAAGTAACTGTTGACTAGGAAATCTACCCAAAACAATGCGGGCTTTGAGCAAACGTGCCCTTCTTAATGCTGTGTGAACAATCATCTGGAAATACCTTTATTTTATGACGCTTATCACACAGTGAATAATGTTGGATTGGAAAGTGATGGGAAAGATGAGCATCATTTGGAAAGCTGGGAGCATGTCTCTTGGTGCTGCAGGGCATGGCTTTCTGGGCTTTTTGTTATGCAATGTGTCATCCTTCACAACAAGGGAAGGGAAAGAGGAGGAAGAAGCTGGCATTGATAAGCACACAACACCTGGGCTCATTAGAAATGACGTGTGCTTTGCACACACAGGAAAAATCTTGCAAGAGAAAATAACAGCATTGATGGAGTGAAGTCACGCGTCTCAGAGATGGGATGCCAAAAATTGTAATGAGGGCTCAGTCAGTCCCAGATCACTCCAATTTAAGAAAGGTGGTAAATGAGGTTGTCTGGATCTTCAGGCTTCAAAGACCTCCAGTATAAACAGACCTGCTGCACCTGTGTGGCGGTTCAAAGAAATACCTGCATGCAAATACTTCCCACCATGGGGAGAGTTTGTAGCCACAGCCTACCCTTTGTCTTGGGCCTATTGGTAACACATTTATTTTCCATTTTTTCTGATTTGGCCGCATCTACCCATTGCCAAGGCAGGTCTTACTCAGCCATGACTACTGCTTTTCATGATAAGATCTTGTTTCCTGCCAGTGGGACTTGGTTAGTAATAGACTGATTGGGAAGAGAGGGTGGGAAAGTGATAAAGTAATATTTTTAAGAATAAATGTAATCAAGGGGAAGAATGAATCCCTTTACCCATTACACATCTCCTGTTACCAAGTATCTTGTAGTCTGTTTTAAGGAGGCTTCTGCCAAATGTGCTGGGATGGGAGCAGTGGATAGCCGGAGGGAAGGTGTGTGTGAGTAAAGGACTGAATGAATCTTTGTCCTCCAAAATCCCCCAGATCAGCCTAGCACCTGCAAGCCACGGATGCCTCATCTCCAGGTTGGCTTTGGCTGGCTCCTTGTTTTTTGCCCACAAAATTCGGCTTTTAATGGAAGCTTATAAATGCTCTTCATTTCTTCCTTCACGAATTCCAGCATGACGCAAAAGGCAGCCACTTATGCTTTCCAGGACTTGGGACCTTCATCTCCAACCCCAAGCTTCCGCTGAATGGAAGCGGGGGGCTCTTTTTATAGAAAGCAGCAAACCAGAAGGACATTTAGAAGAGACAGAGACTTTCAGGTATGTTAAGTCAGGTTATCGGTGACCTGAGGTCAGCCCAGCTCTCCAAGGGACAAGAGCAGACACAATTTACTTGAGCGCCCACTTAGAAGTGATCACTGAAATGTTGAATTTCTGCTCCATTTCAAGGGTCCTAACCACTGCCATTAACAGTAAGTAAAATGCATGGGTATTAATATTGTATCAAAAAATTGGCCCTCTTCTTATACATTCATTGTCTACTAACACCACCCCATGGCTTTATCTTAATGGACGAATTAAAATTGGTAAACTGGTCTGCCTCAGCTGCCAGCCTGGAACTCTCTTAGTAAACAAACTCTGCTGCTGCCAAACATTAACTAAGTCACATGTTGGAGCAAATCCCTTAAGAGGAGGATGAGATATGAATGTCTAATAAGGACAGTGAGTATCTAATAAGGACTTACTTTTTACATCATCCACCAGTGGATTAAGTAGTTGCTGTTGTCTTGATTGCCTGAAGATGACATTGCTGATCATTAATGCCAGAAAAAACAGCTTGTTCAACATACTAACATGTATGCAAATCTATCTTCATTCCAGCACACCTGGAAAGCAGCTGGATTCTGCTGCTGGATTTTTTCTGCTGGAAAGCAGCTGGGTTCTGCTTCCTAAAAGGGGAAAAGGATACTAGGCCAAGAGTTAGCAAGGCTCATGGACAGGGCTTTAAACTAGAATTGAAGGGACAAGGCGATAAAACCAGGCCCACT